>MU678813.1:27939-51328 GCA_026770625.1 Nicotiana glauca
TCTTTATTTTTAAAAACGAGCTTTTATAATTTCTCTTTCAAACCATTATGTGTCGAAATCCGTTCTTATTTGAGCCTTATCTGTTTATATGTTAATTGTACCCAAATTCATAATAATTTTCTGGCCGGGAACCACACTAGTAGATTCTGAAGGGTGCCTAACACCTTCCCCTTAGAATAATTTCAAGCTCTTACCTATCTCTGGTTATTCAAATCAAACTCTTTTGGTGTCCTAATGCACCCTGATCATTAGGTGGCTACTCTTGAAATGCAAAACCCAGTTCCCAAAAGGAACGAGTTGTCCCTCCAAATGTCACAAACCCGATTTTCGTGGAGGAAAAAAAGGGCACGACATTGTTTAATCCTTATGATTTCTTTATTCTTGTATGGTTGTTTTTTCTAATGAGATAGTGTTTAGTTATACATATTAGTGCTATTCAATGGCACTAATTTCCTTTTTGCCGAAGGCGCTACGTCTTTAAATAGATGTAAGTGGTTCCATAACAGGTAGTGTTGGTCGCAGCTAGTGATGCATCTCCCTTTCAGCTGACTTGGTGAGCCCCTCTTCATTTCGGGGTCCTGTACTGTTATTTATCATGTACCTTGTATTTTTAGGTATAGCCGGAGCCTTGTTGCCAACATTTTCATATTACTCTTTAGTTGTATTTCGAGGTTCCATAGACAGGTTGTGGGTGGTGTCAGATATTGAAAAATTAAACTAGATATCTTGTTATTATACAGAATGTTTACTTTGTACCCATTAATTTAATAATTTGGTTGGTATGGTTAAACTATTAATCAAAGAAAAAGATAAAAATTATCAATATAATGCTCATAAAGTAGGATTTATAGAGTTCATCTCCTTGTTATTCATAAATTAATTTTGGGTAGAATGAAACTAATAGGCTTGCTCAGTCGGGCTTGCTCGGTTGAGCGCCGGTCGCGTCCCTCAGTTTTGGGGTATGACAAGGTTGTATGCCACAACAGTATTATATAATTGGAATCAGATTTCACGCTGCAACAAGAAAGAATAAAAGTGAATATTGATTCATTACTATTTTTCTTATTCTTGCTGATATGAAATTATGGTGTTCTTTATGCTTCTCTACTGAAATTCTGTTAGTACTTGATATTCCCCGCAGCATGTTCCCCCTTCCCATCTTTAACTGTTAGTTTCTGTTATCATAATTTGACGTAATTGATTTAACTGCATAGGTTTATTTGATAGTCTTGTCCGAGCCTCGTTACTACTTTGTCAACGTTAGGCTCGATATTTACCAGCCGCATTGGGTCGGTTGTGCTGATACTACACTCTGCACTACGTGCAGATCCCGGTTTTGGAGCATTTGTACCACAGTGAGGTTGCTGCCTTCAGTCGAATAGAGACCCGAGGTAGTCCTGCAAATGTCCGCAGGCCTTGGCGTCCCTTTTTATCCTATTTCCTTCTGTTCTTATCTATTTCAGAGACAACCATGTATTTTTCTTTGTTCAGACCCTTTTTTTAGTATTCTTAGATAGTCCGTGAAGTTGTGACACCAATTTTGGGTGGATTATTGTTATGGAATCGTATTTGTATTAAGTTAAATTATTATATTTGATTTTCCGCACTTTTATTCCGATGTTGATTATACGTTATCTCGTAATTGTTAAAGGTTGAGGAAAAAGGGTAATAAAATCTGTAACACTCGGCTTGCCTATCTTTCACGAGTAGGCGCCATCACGACTCTCAATGGTGGGAAATTCGGGTCGTGACAAGTTGGTATCATAGCCCTATGTTTCTTAGGTCTCACGATTCACGGATAATCTAAGTAGAATCTGAGGAATCGGTACAAAGACATTTGTGTTTATCCCCTTGAGGCTATGGAGTTTAGGAAAAGCTTCATATCTATTCTTTTCTATCGTGTGACTTGATTTCTCAATGCTAATTGAACTTCCACTCTGTTCTTTAACAGATGGTAAGAACACGTACTGCTTCATCAACTGACTAGCAGATCGAGCCCCAAATAGCAACTCCTGCAAGGGGCAGATGCCGAGGCTGTGCTAGGGCCTGAGGTAGAGGTAGAGCTCAGCCTAGAGCTCGAGCAGCAGTACTAGTGGTAGAGCATCAAGTTGAGTTTGACGATGAGGTTCTAGCCCAGATAGTTCTAGCAGGACCAGCTCAGATCCCAGAGGGGTTCATTGCTACCCTGGTACTTCAGGATGCTCTGGTACGTCTAGTAGGCATTGTAGAGAGCGTCACTCAGGCAGGCATATCCTGTAACACCAACTGTCTCTCATACTGGAGGATGGGCTTAGACTCTTGCTACTCGCACTCTGGAGCAGATGGCTTCCCAGTATCAAACTCCAACAGCACATCCAGTTGGCGTAGTTAGCCGGGTGTTATGGCACAGACCGGTGATGGGCTATCTATATCTGTTGATGCCTTGTGGAGGTTTGACAGGTTCACCAAGATTTTTACTACCAATTTTGGCAGTACATCTTTTGAGGATCCCAGGATTCTTTGGACAGCTATCATAAGGTTCTAAGCTGCAAGAATTATTTGATAAGGGCTTTATTAGACCTGGTGTCTCGCCCTGGGGGGTGCAGTGTTGTTTGTTAAGAAGAAGGACGGATCGATGAGCATGTGTATAGATTAACGGTAGTTGAACAAGGTCACAATCAATAATAAGTATCCATTGTTGAGGATTGATGATTTTTTTTACCAGCTTTAGGGTGCCCAAGTGTTTTCTAAGATCGATTTGAGATCTGGCTACCATCAGTTGAGGTAAGGCATCTGATGTCCCTAAGATAGCTTTCCGCACTCAGTACAAGCATTATGAGTTCTTAATGATATCATTTGGGTTGACAAATGCCCCAGCAACTTTCATGGATTTGATGAACCGAGTTTTCAAGCCTTACTTGGATCCTTCGTGATAGTCTTCATTGATGGTATTTTGATCTATTCATGTGACCGAGAGGAGCATGAGCAGGATCTTCGAGCCATTCTCCAGACTTTGAGGGATAGTCAACTAGATGATAAGTTTTTGAAATGTGAGTTCTGGTTGATTTCAGTTGCATTCTTAGGTCACGTTGTATCAGTAAAGGGTATTTGGGTGGATCCGAAGAAGATAGAGGCAGTCAAGGTCTGGCCTAGATCCACATCAGCTACCAAGATTCGAAGTTTCTTGGGTTTGGAAGGCTATTACCATCAGTTTGTGGAGGGGTTTTCTTCTATTGCAACCTCGATGACCAGGTTGACCCAGAAGGGTGCCCAGTTCAGTTGGTCGGACGAGTGTGAGGTGGCCTTTTAGAAGCTCAAGACAACTTTGACTACGATGCCGGTGTTGGTATTGCCTACAGGTTCATGGCCATATACAATGTATTGTGACGCATCTCGTATTGGACTTGGTGCGGTGTTGATGTAGGATGGCAAGGTCATTGCGTATGCTTTGCGATAGTTGAAGATTTATGAGAAGAATTATCCATTTCATGATTTGGAGTTAGCATCCATTGTTCACACGTTGAATATTTTGAGGCACTATTTATATGGCATGTCATGTGAGGTGTTCACGGATCACAAGAGTCTGCAGTACTTGTTCAAGCAAAAGGAGCTAAATTTGAGGTAGAGAAAGTGGCTGGAGCTATTGAAAGATTATGATAACACCATCTTATATCATCTGGGGAAGGCCAATATAGTAGCCGATGCTTTGAGTAGAAAGTCATTCAGCATGGGTAGTCTTGCATATATTCTGGTAAGCGAGAGACCGCTTTCTTTGGATGTTTAGGGTTTAGCCAATGCGTTCGTGAGGTTGGATGTTTCTAAGCATAGCCATGTGTTAGCTTGTATAGTCACTCGTTCCTCATTATTTGAGTGTATCAGAGATCAGTAGTATGATGATCCTTATTTGCATGTCCTTAGGGTCACAGTGCGACACGAAGGTGCCAAGTAGGTTACAGTTGGAGATGATGGAGTTTTGAGAATGGTGGATCATATTTGTGTGCCTAATGTGGATGGACTTAGTGAGTTGATTCTAGAGGAGGCCCATAGTTCCATGTAGTCTATCACCCGGGCACCACTAAGATGTATCAAGACTTGCGGAAACATTACTGGTAGAGGACGATGAAAAAGGATATTGTTGCGTATGTGGCTCGGTGTTTGAATTGTCAGTAGGTAAAGTACGAGCATTAGAGACCTGGTTGTGTGTTTCATAGGATTGAGATTCCATATGGAAATGGGAGCTTCTCACTATAGACTTCGTTGTTGGACTCCCACAAACTTAGAGGTTGTTTGATTCAGTGTGGATTATCATCGATAGGCTGACCAAGTCAGTGTATTTCATTCTTATGGCAGTCTCTTATTCTTCAGAGAGTTAGCTGAGATCTATATCCAGGAGATTGTTCGTCTTCATGGTGTTCCCGTGTCTATCATTTTGGACCGAGGTACGTAGTTTACCTCACATTTTTAGAGGGCAGTTCAGCATAAGTTGGGCGCACGGGTCGAGTTGAGCATATCATTTCATCCTTAGAAAGACGGACAGTCCGAGCGTAGTATTAAGAATTTGGAGGATATGCTACGTGCTTGTGTTATTGACTTTGGAGGCTTGTGGGATCAGTTCTTTCCAGAAGCAGAGTTTGCCTATAACAACAGTTACAAGTCGAGCATCCAGATGGCTCCCTATGAGGCTTTATATGGTAGGCAGTGTCAGTCGCCGGTTGGGTGGCTTGAGACAGGAGAGGCTCGGTTGTTGGATACGGATCTAGTACAAGATGCCTTGGACAAGGTTAAGATCATTCATGATTGGATTTGTACAACTCAGTCCAGGAAAAAGAGTTATGCCGACTATGAGGTTCGTGATATGGCTTTCATGGTCGGAGAGCGGGAAGTTCTTTGGGTGTCGCCCATAAAGGCCGTGATGAGATTTGGAAAGAAGGTAAAGCTAAGCCCTGGATTTATCGGTCCTTTTGAGATTCTTTATCGAGTGGGAGAGGTGGCTTATAGACTTGCATTACCGCCAATTTTATCAGTTGTGCATCCAGTGTTTCATGTGTCCATGATTCAGAAATATCACGGTGATCCATCGCACATGTTAGACTTCAGCACTGTCCAGTTGGAGAAGGACTTGTCCTATGAGGTGGAGCCGGTAGCTATTCTAGACTAGCAGGTTTGTCAGTTGAGATCGAAGAATCTCCCTTGAGTTCGTGTGCAGTGGAGAGGTCAGTCTGTGGAGGCAGCGACCTTGGAGTCCGAGTCTGATATGGGGAGCCAATATCCTCATGATGTCTCCGACTCAGGTACTTTTCTTATGCCTGTTCGAGGACGAACGGTTGTTTTAGAGATTGAGAATGTGATGATCCAAAAGGTCATCACTCATTGTGAAAGTAAATTGTGTGTCCCGAGACCTTGATAACCTCTTTTTTGTCTCACCTCGATTTAGGTGCACAGTCCGGGCGCATTTCTGAAAAGCTTTTATGTAAAATCTAAGTAAAATATAGAAATTAGTTTTTAAAATTGATTAAAGTTGACTTTGGTCAACATTATTGGTAAATGGACTCGGACCCAGACCCGTGATCGGACGGTCCTATAGGGTCCCTAGTAAAATATGGGACTTGGGAATATGCGCGAAATCCAATTCCGAAATCTCAAGCCCGAGAAAAGAATTTTTAAAGAAAATTGTTTGCTGGTAAATATAAAGGCTTTTAAAAGTGATATGATGCATTTTCTTGATGGTATCGGGCCCGTATTTTGGTTCCAGAGTTCGGTACAAGTTAAAAATAATTAAGTCGAATCTGTGGATTTTGGTAAGAATTGGAGTTCGTTTGGTATAAATCAGACCTTTAGTTGAGAAAATGGTAATTTCAATGTTCTGGAGTAATTTTATGAATTTGAGGTTGAATTCGTAGTTGTTGATATTTTGACAATTAGATCGCACGAGTAACTCCGTATGATGTGTTTAGGTTGGTATGCATGTTTGGTTTGGAGCCCCGAGACTCGGGTGAGTTTTGGATAGGTCACGGGGTGAATTTGGACTTAGGAAAATTGATGGTATGTGATAGATATGTAACAGGCCTCTGATCTCGCAATTGTGAGATCTTGCTTCGCAAATGCAAAGTTCTCAGGCTAGGGAAATGCGACCCAGGCGTCGCAATTGCGAACCAAGCCTGGGCAGACTATAATCGCAAATGCGACAATTTGATCGCAAATGCAAAAGAGTCAGGAGTCGCAAATGCGACATATCCTTCACAAATACGAAAGTAGCAGATTTTTGAAGGGTTCGCAATTGCGATAACTACACCTGCTAAATAAGATTTCAGACGTGATTTTCTTCATTTTCCAACTCTCTTAAACCCCCTAAACCTCCTTAGGTGATTTTTCAAAGGCACAAGATTCTCCAAATCGTTAGTAAGTCATTTCTTTCAATCTAATCCATATTTTTACATAATTTTATTTCAAAATCAAGGGTTTTTCATGGGAAATTGGGTGATTTTGGTTTAGAACCAAGGATTTTCAAATTTTGGGGATTTGGACCTTGATTTGAGGTCCGATTTTAAAACAAATTATATATTTGAGTTCATGGGTGATCAAGGTTTGGTTCGAACTTCGGGTTTTGACCAAGCAGGCCTAGGGTCAATTTTTGACTTTTTGGGGAAAATATTGGAAAATCTATCATCCATTAGAATTGGTTTATTTAGCATTTATTAATGTTATTAACTAAATTGTGACTAGATACAAGCGAATTGGAAGTGGAACCAAGAGGTAAACCGGTTGTTGAGGCTTGATTGTGTTCGTGGAATTGAGGTAAGTGTTTGGTCTAACTTTAGCTTAAGGAAATAAGAGTTGTGGTCTTATTTGCTATATGTTAAGTGCTGAGTACGATGTATAGGTGTGGTGATGAGTATCTATACGTTGGTGTCAAGCATGACCTTGAGTCTTATACGATGATTGTAGTGACTCCGTTGTGTATTGTCCATGCTTAATCTATTGATTATAAATGTTAAACAAGGCTTATGAAAGTATTCTTGGTAATTGACCATTGTGGAGTATTGGCTCAAGTTGAGACTTAGGCTTTGAAGTGATTGTGGAAACGAGATGAGATATATTGTTGATTCCATTGCCGGGATATAATTATTTATGATATGATTTCCCTTGCCGGGATGTAATTGTTTATGATATTATTTTCCTTGCCGGGATATTATCGTTTATGATTTTGTTTCCCTTGCCGGGATGTGATTGCATATGATATTGTATCCCTTGCCAGGGATATTGTTGTTATACTGTTGTTCCCTTGCGGGGATTCTTTTGTGATTGGTGTTGATTTGTTTATGGGGATTGGGTTGCACGCCGCAATAATATTATATGTGATCGGGTTTCACGCCGCAACAAGGAGTAATAAGGGAGGACATGTGGGGTCGAGTTGCACGCCGTAACATCATTACATGGTTAGGGTCGGGTTGCACGCCGCAACATCATTATTTGATTGGGATTGGGTTGCACGCCGCAATAGTTTTATATGATTGGGATCGGGTTGCCGCAGCAACATGAAAGAATAAAAGTTAATATTGATTCGTTATTGTTTTCCTTATTCTTTCTGATACGAAATTACAGTGTTCTTTATGATTTTCTACTGAAATTCTGTTAGTAATTGATATTCCCTGCAGCATGTTCCCCCTCCCCATCTTTAACTGTTACTTTCTGTTATCATTATTTGTCGTATATGATTTAACTGCACATGTTTATTTGGTACTCTTGTCCTAGCCTCGTCACTACTTTGCCGAGGTTAGGCTCGACAATTACCAGCACACGGGGTCGGTTGTGCTGATACTACACTCTGCATTGTGTGAAGATCCCGGTGCTGGAGCATTTGGACCACAGTGAGGTTGCTGCCTCAGTCTAGTAGAGACTCGAGGTAGTCCTGCAGACACCGGCAGGCCTTGACGTCCCCTTCTATCCTATTTCCTTCTGTTCTTATCTATTTTAGAGACAGACATGTATTTTTCTTTGTGCAGACCCAATTTGTAGTATTCTTAGATAGTCCATGAGATTGTAACACCAGTTCTGGGTGGATTATTGTGTTGGAATCGTATTTGTATTAAGTTAAACTATTAAATTTCATCTTCCGCACTTTTATTCCATTATTGATCATATGTTATCTCATAATTGTTAAAAGGTTGAGGAAAAATGATAAAAAAATTTATAACACTCGGCTTGCCTAACTTTCACGAGTAGGTGCCTTCATAACTCCCGAGGGTGAGAAATTTGGGTCGTGACAATTTTGAAGAAATCTCTTAGAAAAATTAAAACCATAGCTTCTGGGAAAAAATGAAATCGGTTGACAATAATAGTAAAAAAAACATGCAGACTGGATTTGTAAAGGGAAAGAGCATTGTGGAAAATGTACTGTTGACCCAGGAAATCATAACTGACATTAGATTGAGAACCAAAGCAGGTCCTAATATGGTCATTAAGCTAAATATGGCTAAGGCCTACGATAGGCTCTCTTGGTTATTCCTAACAAAGATGTTGAGGAAGATGGGATTTGGTGAGAGATTCATAGGAATGGTATTTGGAATTGTCTCTAGCAATTGGTATCCAGTACTCATAACTGGCTAACCTTTTGGTTTTTTCAAATCAACTAGAGGTGTCAAGCAAGGAACCCTTTGTCACCAACACTATTCATTCTAGCTGCTGAAGCATTGACTAGGGGTCTAAACTCACTGCACTTGAATCTGTACTTCTGTGGATATGGAATGCCTAAATGGAGCCCTAAAATAAATCACCTGCCATATGCAGATGACGCCATCATCTTTTCCTCAATCTGATGCTACCTCTCTTAGGCTGGTCATGGAAGTTTTGAATTCATATGAAGTAGCCTCTGGTCAGCTGGTAAACAAGAGCAAGTTTGCAGTGTATATGCATCATCTGGAGGAAAGGGAAGTGGTCACAAAGGTAGAAAGAATTACTGGAATTGAAAGGAATGATTTTTCTTTTACTTTCCTTGGATGTCCTATCTTTTACTCAAGAAGGAAGATGGATTATTATCAAGATTTGATTACTAAAGTCATGGAGAAACTACAAGCCTGGAAAGGGAAATTGTTATCAGTACGAGGCAAGGCAGTCTTGATCTCTCATATGTTGCAGAGTATGCCAATTCACTTACTATCAGCTGTAAACCCCCCACAGTATGTAATAAACAGATTACATAAAATCTTTGCTCAATTCTTTTGGAGCAGTGCTATAGGAGGAACTAGTAGGCATTGGGCATCATGAAAAACTTTGTGTATGCCGTGTGAGGAGGGGGCATCGGCTTTAGGTCACTGCATGATGTATCAAGGGCATTGTTTTGCAAATTGTGGTGGAAATTTAGAACTAAGACAAGCCTATGGAGTTCATTCTTATGCCAAAAATACTGCAAGAAATTAAATGCTGTAATAGTGCCTTGGAAGCAGGGGTCTCATATTTGGAGGAAAATGCTGGAATGTAGGGATAGTATTGAACATCAAATCACATGGCAACCTAAGATGGGTTCATCATTATTTTGGTTTGATAACTAGACAGGCTTGGGGGCTCTTTATTTCCTAGTTCCTCAAGAATTTAGGATTGATGAAACTATTCACAATGTCAACGATGTAGCTGAGGATGGCATATGGAATATGGTTAAGATTCATGAAGCTTTGCCTATGGAATTTGCTATGTATGTTGTAGAAAAGATCAAGCCACCAGCAATGGAAAATAATTTAGATGTACCTTATTTGATGCTCCAACCACATGGGAATTTCAGCGTCAAGTCTGCATGGGACTATCTCAGGAGGATAAATGACCCTCGACTGGCCTACAAAATGATATGGTTTAAAGGCTTGCCATTCAAGATTTCATTCTTCATGTGGAAAGTGTGGAAGGCAAAATTACCTCTTGATGATTTCATGAGAAGGTTGGGTTACTGTACGCCTTCAAGATGTTGGTGCTGAACTGAACCAAACGAATAACCATTGTCCCATTTATTCTTCACCTCTCATGCTGCAAAGATAGTATGGAAATATTTCCTATCAGTAGCTGGGATACAACTGGAAAGATTAACAATGCATCAGGCGATCATAAAATGTTGGACTGCTAGTGTGGTGCCTAGACTCAAGCCTATCATGCAATCTCTGCCCTCTTACATAATCTGGGAACTGTGGAAAAGGAGAAATGGTTACAAATATGGAGATGTTGTAACAATCAGTAGAGTTATCTACTAGGTTTCCTCAACTCTTCAGTCTTTCATCAAATTCAGGAAACCGGATATGCTAAATGCTCCACACAAATGGCCAGACTTATTTCAAATGATAGAGAACTATACTCCTACTCTACAGTTTACAAAGGTACTGTGGGAATTTCCTTCTGAAGGGTGGATCAAGGTAAACACAGATGGGGCGTGTAGAGGTAATCCAGGGAAAAGTTCTATTAGGTTTATTCTAAGGAATGAAGAAGGGAATGTGGAGTATGCCTGTGGAAAAGAAAATTTAGGAAGGGACTAATACAGTCGCAGAAGCAAGTGCAATACTGGAAGCAATGAGATTTTGTGTGGATAATGATTTTATACTTATTGAATTACAGATAGATTCCATGTTCATTAAGAAGGTTCTAGATAAGAAGTGGACTGTCCCATGGTCAATAGCTGCAGAAGTGGAGGAGATCAAAAGATTGATGAATAGATGTAACATGACATTGACACACACACTCAGAGAAGGTAACAATCTGGCAGACCATTTAGCAAACTATGCTCTAGATCATGGATCATTTGAAGCAACAAACTTCTGGGACCTAGACATTCAAGGAAGGAAGATAGTTAATGATGATAAATCTCAATGCACTTACCTACAAGTAAAAGTAGCAAGAAGTTGAGGAAATGGAAGGAACAAGGTGGAGTTGCAGAATGGGAATCGCAGAACTGGAATTTGGACAACTAGGTTCATATACTATACTTAGGCTCTATTTCTTGATGAAACTCCAGCTAGTGGTATCAGTACTTAGTACTCATTCCACTGGAGTATAATTAAGAGTAAGAGTAGGTATAGAGGATAGGAAATATAAGGATTCAAAGGCCTTTGCAATTTTGGAAACACTAAGCTCTAGACAATGTTCACACAAATGGTAAAAGAACAACATGCATATAGGGACACAACAACATACCTTATTTTAGCCAACCATGTGTTTTATTTTGCAGTTACTGGTAACAGTCCATTGCCTCGCTTAGTGATGAACTCTCTTTGGGTGGTACCTACAGTTCATTCACAGGAAAGAAGATCACTAGTGAGTAACATGGACACATGCAGTTTGTTGACAATGATAGAGGTTACCTTTTGGATTCAGAAACGTTGGAGATCAGTCACAACAACACTCACAAAAGTTCCAGGAAACATGTACATTTATGTACACATTGACTGGAGATGGAACACAAAAAGAAACCAGGGAAAGATATATGCAGAGCAAAAATCCAAGACTACAAAAGATAGTGAAGTCAATTGGCATATTCATCCATATGGAGAGGCTATTAATATAGGGAGCTGGGAAATGAATACTACAACAATGCATCCTGATTCAAATCAACATGCTACTGCAGTGCATCAGTGCAAAAGCACTTGGTAGGAGTTTGTGACCATATTTTTTAATCCTAGGAAAGAGGAAGAATACTTGGTAGAAGCAAAAAGGACACAGGTGTGCCACTTTGTAAGCATGCGCTTTGGGATATTAAAAAGGGAAGCCTTGGGTGTATGGGAACATATAGTTATTATTTAATGTATACATGCTTCTTGGAAAGAAAGGGAACATGTGGTCATGGTGGGACATATGTGAGCAATCAATTATGGATAGTTCGTGGCAGAAGCGATGGAAATTTAAGGTGTTGGAGGGTAAATACATTTCAAGATCTATCACAGGATGCAAAGAGACCAATATTAGGGAAGGCTGTTGGATCTATGGCTTTCTATTTGTGGAACTTTGAGCTGGAGACACTTCTCACTGTAAAGGAAGCAAGGGTACGCAGCAGATTTATGACAATTGGAGCAAAGGCACCAGAACAAACGCTCAGAGCATTGGGGATGAACCCAAGATGCTGGAGATCATGTGCTAGCCTTATTGTTTTTGGTAATTATATCCACGCATGGGTGCAACTGCCAAGGAATCGGGTTCTCAAGGTAGGCATGTGCTTTGGGATAGTAAAAATAGGAACTTTGGGTGTAGTTGTATATACATTTAAAGCATGGGGTATCGCATGGGAATCTTCAGTTTGCAACAGACAAATGCTACTAAACAATTGCGAAAACAAAAAGCAGGAGTGTCAGGCGTGGTTGCTTGGGACGAGGTTATCAATCTGGGTGCCTCAAAAAGGGTCCTTGGCTTCAGTGATATGAAAGTGCAAAAGAAAGGAAATAATCGTTAGTGGAAAAGCAACGCAATACAACTGGAAAAACAATTACTAAATTTGAACTCAATCGAGCCACCAACATGGAGGGCACGTGAAGTTGCTAAAAAACTGAGCATTGGAAATTCAAGTGTACAAATGCTGGTCAGTGGCTAAATTTGCAGCATTACGCAAGGCTTATCAAATGGAGATATTACTATATTTTCTTAATCTTATATATCTTGTGTTATACGTCAACGCTTATTCTAGATCATATGTGATATCAATGTTGAGCTCTATTCTCAATATTGATAGTAGGAAGCATGTAATCGTCAAAGTTTATTTTTCACATTTTGTAAGACCACCAGACACTCTATTTTGAATTTGTATTTTAATTTATAAAAACTAACCCTAGGCGCTTGTCTAGCAGATTGCCAAAAATAAAAAATAAATAATAAATAATAAATAAAAAAAACTCAAAACCCTTCAGATCTAAAGAGATCTAAAGGATTCAACTAGAAGTAGCTGAGTTTATATTAAAAAATTAACAGAGGTGGAAAATCTAGTTTGAAGTAGAGATTTAAAGTAATGAAAACACGAAAGTGATAGTACTCACAAACATAAGGTTGAATATAGGCGGATTAATCGAAAAGATGAGAGATTTGAACTAAATATGGTTTGAATCCCTTGAGATCGCATCATGTAACATGAAAATCGAACAACCAGTAGAGATATGAGGCCGGATAAGGCCTGAAATTGAAGAAAGAACCCATGAATCGAGAGGGGTAATAGTGATTATGGGCTAGGGTTAGGGAGATATTGAGAGAGAAGAGGGGAAGAGGGATTCAAGGGCGGCAGGGTCGGAAAAATGATTAGGGTTTGGGCGGTTAGGAGTAATTAAAAAAAGGCAATAACATCCTGGATCATTGATCTCTGAGATCAACGGCTAGGGTTTGATCTGGGGTTGGGCAGGTTTAGAAAGGGGTTATGGGTATTGGTTTATAGTTAGTTTAATTGGGCTGGGGTGGAAAAGTAGGCTAAGGTCTTAAATTAAAAGAGGTTATATGTTAAATACCTAATTAATTTAATAAAAATAATGTTATAAAATAATCTATAGAGGATAAAAATGTGATTTGTGCATGAAAATGATTTAAAATAATTACTTTAAATTATAAAAATATAAAAAGCCATTTTCTGTATAAATAATATAATTATGCACGTATGTGCTATTATTGTAAAGTTATTGTAATTATAGCCTACAGATTTAAATAAGGTTATGCATAAGATAATTTAATCTTAATATAAATATAAATGATAAATATTAAGCAATGAAATTATTATAAAACTCTTTGTTATGCGATTAGTAATTATTTATATAATAAAATGCTAGGATGAATTAATTAAAAATCCTTTAAAAATGCAGAAAAATTATGAAAAAATAGTGGTTGATGTTCATGCACTATTTTGAAAGTATATATGCATTTTAAAATATATGAGCGAAAAGTTGGGTATAAACATCGTTACCCTATCAACCCAAATCTGAGCGTTCGTAGTCCGATTGCCCCTCCTCTGTTGGAAATAAAATATTGAATCTCTAAATCATGCACTGAGTAAACCTCCTTCCAAGTCATTCACTACTTCGACGCATAGACAAGCATCCTACTATTACACCAACATTATGCGATAGCAACGCACGAATTCATCATAACAATCAATGCCAAATCTCAAAACCCTAGTATTACTGATATTGACCTGAAATGACAGAACAACCTTCCACAAGGTGACGACAATAGTCCAATCAAATACGCAGGGAGAAACATCCTGCACCACTTTTGTAGTACCATTAAAATTCCTCGATTCCCAATTTGTAACAAGTGCTACACGCCGTATAAGGTTTAATAGGAAGGAAATGAAGGCATAGCCTCAAAGGAATCAAATCGCACGATGAGGAATCAAGGAGGGAAGTGCTCCTAACAGTCATGTAGCCTCTCGAAGATAAGTACAGACTTCTCCGTACCAATCCGCAAGACTCTAATAGACTTTCTCATGACTTGTGAGACCTAAGTGAACCTAGTGCTCTGATACCATATTGTCACGACCCAAAATCCGTTAAAGGTCTTGATCCGGATACTACTATCAGGCAAGCCAAAATTAAATAGTCAATTAGATTCCCATTTTAATATTTTGAAATCATAAATGTCATTCAGTTTAACTAGTAAAAGATGAATTTTTACAGAATAAATAGAAATTTTTTTCCAATTTCAATACTGAATATCCCATCATCAGCCTAGAACCCGGGGTCATAAGTGCACGAGCATTTACTAGGAAGTAAAATAAAATATAGTAACTCTCCAGAATACACGTTTGGATAGAAAAGAAAATACAAGTACTCTGAAAGAGACTCTGCTGGTTGCGGATCGTCTCATAAGATGCAACTCGCCTAAGTCCCCGTAACAACTATGTCGTTATGCCCACAAGGCCACTAGACATACATGTGCCTATACAATGAAATGTACAACAAGTGTCGTATGAGTACGAAAACAACGCGTAACCAGTAAGTATCCAGTCTAATATCGAAGAAGTAGTAACGAGAGGTCGACTCCGACACTTACTATGACCAACAAAAATATACCGATAACATGATGAATTATGAATCTTATAAGGCTACTGTAAACTCAATAATATGCGTCAAATAAACAATTCTTTGTTAGTAGGAGATTTCAAAATATATTATTCATCTTTTAAAAATTTATATCTCCGGCCAATGAGTCCACATAAATTATCAAAAATTCCAAAGCAATCAGTCAAGTCATGGGAAAATCATGTCGAGGTCGCACGGCCCGATCCAATATAATATTTGAATTATGCACTACTGAGAGTCCAATGGCCCAGACCATAGATAGAATTACTCCGCTCGCGAAACATTCATGCGACGCGGTCAAATGTAGAAGGAATTACACCGCTCGCGAAATATACATGCGACGTGGCCAAATATAGAAGGAATTACCCTGCTCGTGAAACATACGTGTGACGCGGCCAAATATAAATTTATCAACAAATCATAACCCTTTCTTGATTCATTTCAAAATAAAGACAATTCAACTTTAAGCTTTTAAATCCTTAAAAATCCTCAACTTAGTTCTACTTGATACAATTAACAAATATAATCAAATAACCTCATCACCTCATACGTACATAGCCCCCACAAATAGAAGCACATATTTGAGTTATTTCACCTATGGGTAAATTACCTCTTACAAGGTTAGAAAGGAGACTTACGTCGCTCCGAAGTTCCAAATTCGGCTCCCAAGCCCTTCCGATGACTCAAACCGATGCCCGATGCCCAATGCTCCAAAACTAGTCAATAAATGTTCAAAACCATAAAGAAATACTCAAATATTAATTATAATCCAATTTTAAAAAATTTCTAACCCCGATCAAAAAGTCGATAAAAATCACCCTCGGACCCGCGAACCCGGATTCCTAAAATTTTTGAAGATAAACTTTACCCATAACCTCACTAACTCAAATATATAATTTATTCTCGATTCCATGCCCAAATTTGTGGTCAAAATCTAAAAATACCAATAGTTATGTTTTCTACCAAAACCCCAAATTTAAATTAATTTTCAATGAATTTCCATGTTAAAATCTATATATGATCCAAGTATTAACTTGCAATAGGTGGGAATCACTTACCTTGACATAGATGATGAAGATGGAGCTCCAAAATCACTCCTATGTCGTCTCCCATGGAGGAATGAGCCAAACCCATTTTTGCAAACTTATACACTGTCAAGCAACCCTTATTCGCATTCGCGGGCCTCTCATCATGTTCGCGATGAACAAAATTCTCAAAAGCCATTTCCAAAATCTTCTTAGACAGCCTCTAGTTTAATGGCAGTAACTTTGTACAAAACTCTGAATGACAAATTGATTAGCTTTATAAAACCTAGACACCAAGATCTACAACTTTCATGTTTTGGTCATCTCCCAATTCCTTATAGATTTCGAGATATAAGCTGCCAAAGTCAGACTTGTTCAACACAAATTTCTTCTTTATCTTCCCAAACAGCCAAAGGCTATAACTTTTTGTACACAAATCCAAAGGTTAAATGGTTTGCTTTTCTAAAAAGTAGACACAAAGGGATACAACTTTCATTTTTTGTATCATCTCCAAATTCCTTGTAGATTGCGAGATATGAGCCTCCGAAGTCAGACCTGTGCAACAGAGATTTCCTTATTCGTGAAGGTGAAGAACAAAATCCTAGAAGCTAAATTCTTCTTCGCGAACGCGAAGAACAACACCAGACATCAGTATATCAGCATCCAAAGTAGACCAAAATGATCTAAAAAATAGCTGAAATGCACCCGAGGCCCCAGGGATCCCGTCCAATCACACCAGCATATCCCAAAATATGACATGAACTTGCTCATGGCCTCAATCACATCAAACAACATCGAAATCATGAATCACACTCAAATTCAAGCTTAATAAACTTTTGAACTTCAAACTTCCACATTCGATGCTGAAACCTATCGATTCACGCCCGACTGGCCTTAATTTTGCACATAAGTCACATTCCACATTCGAACCTACTCCAACATCTGGAATCGGAATTCGGCCTTGATATCAAAAACCCACTTCCGATCAAACTTCACAAAAACCTTCGAATTTCTACCTTTTGCCAAATGACCCCAAAATGACCTACGGACCTCTGAATCCGCTTCCGGATGCGCTCCCAGTACCATAATCACCATACAAAGCTATTCTCAAACTCGAAATCCCAAACGGACATCAATAACATTAAAATGCACTGCATCCCAAATTTATGAAATTCTTCCAAAATGTCAACTTCTACAATAGGCGCTGAAACGCTACCGGATAATCCAAAATCTGATCCGAACATACGCCAAAGTCAAAAATCATTATATAAACCTGTTGGAATCCTGATTCCAAGGTTGTTTACACAAAAATCAAACCTTAGTCAATTCTTCCAACTTAAAGCTCCCGAAATGAGAATTTTCTTTCCAAATCAACTCCAAGCTTCCTGAAATTCAATTTCGACAATGCGTGCAAGTCATAATGCTTGAAGTGAAGCTACTCATGACCTCAAACTAGCAAATGATGCGCTAGAGCTCAAAGCCAATGGTCGGGTCGTTACTAAGGTGTTTATGTCATGCGATAATTCCATGTATTTTGATGTTATTTACCCTACTTTCTTGTTGTTTGGATGCTAATTTGTGTGACAATTGCAATTAATAGAGCTTATTTCATGTTTAGGAATGCTTGAACATAAATTGGGAAAAAGTTGCACCAAATGGTACCTCAGAGCTACAAAATATCGCAATAAAAGAAGACATTCAAGACAATGAAAAGTCAGGGATATAGACAGTGCAAGTCATTGTCCAGCGCACTATTATTGGTGCCCTAAATAGTGCCTTGCACAGAAACAATGGCGCCATGGACAATGCCTCGCGCAGAAATATTGGTGCCACAGACAGTGCCTTGCGCAGAAATATTGGTACCATGACAATGCCTCGCGATGATGATGCCATCCGAGCAAGTTTTAATTCCTCACTATGTTTGGACATGTAGAATTCGGCCCCAACCCTATAAATACCTCTTAAAGTTATTTTTTGAAGGGTTGGACATCATTAGAGAGGCAAGAGGCTACGTAATACTTTGGAAGCACGAATTACTCGAGTTTTTCTCTCTGCTTTCCTTTAATTTGTAGTTTAATGCTTATAGATATTACTATGCTTATTTACACAATTATGAGTAGCTAAACCTACCATCTAGGGTTGATGGAATGAATTGTTAGATGAAGTTTTGATTGCATTTTGATATAATTGAGCCGTTCTTACTCTTTAATTTTTTAACTATGTATTTCTTGTGATTAACTGAAGGGCCCTTAATTAATCGTGTCAAGATATCTTGTGTTACTTGAGAAAGAACACTTGATTATATTGTTGTTTAACAATGCCACTTTCGAGTAAGTTAAGATATTAATTACTTGAACTTAAAAGCGGGATTAGAGATAATGAAGCTTCCGTGCAATATTTATGAGTTGTATGAATCGTCAACAAGAGTAGTTCATGAGAATACTTCTAGTAAATTATCGTAATTGATCAAGAGATAATTGTGGTAAACAAGAACACATCATCTTTAGAGAGTGATACGGCGAGATTATAGTTAGCATGTCAGGAATTAATCCGAGAATTAGGGAAATCGTAAACCTAAGATCTTTTTATCCTTGATTCAACCTTATTCTTACTAGTTAATAGTTTTGATTGTCAATTTTCCTTAGTTAAGTAATTTTGTTAATTCACAAATCAATTCTTGAAATCTGAAAGTAGGCTAAGCTTATCATTAGTGAACTGAAAAGTTGTAGCAAATAGGTTAGTTCCCTATGGGATTCGACTCTGTACTCTTGAATATGATCATTTTTGCAGCAATCGCTGAGTTCTTTTTATAAGTCACGGTTGGGCATGATTAGGTACTCCCTCCGATCCATAATAAGTGCATTTTATTTTGGTACACCCATTAAGGAAATACGAACTCCCAGAAAAAAATGATGTATTCACTAAATTAATTATAACGACCCTGCTGGTTGTTTTGAGCATTTGTACTTCACTTGGTTATTTGAGTGTATGAGTAGCTCGGTATGATGTATTATGACTTATGTGAATCGTCAGTTTTTGTTTAAGGTTATTCAAAATTAATTTGGAAGAATAATTCTCAACTAAAAGCTTTAAATTTGAAAGATTTGACTTTATAAAATTTAATCGCAAATTGGATTTTTGATAGTTCTGTTAGATCTGTGGGTGATTTTGGACTTAGGAGCGCGTCCGGATTGTGATTTGGAGGCCCGTAGTAGAATTTGGCTTGAAATAGCGAAAGTTGGAATATTGAAAGTTTGACCTGGAGTGAACTTTTGATATCGGGGTCGATTCTGATTCCAAAAGTTAGGTCTGGTCTGTAATGTCAATTGTGACTTGTGTGCGAAATTTGAGGTCAATCGGACGTGATTTGATTGGTTTCTGCATCGGCTGTGAAAGTTTGAAGTTCAAGTTCATTAATTTTGAATTGAGGTGTGATTCGTTGTTTTGATGTTTTTATGTGTGTTTTGAGGCCTCGAGTAGGTCCACATTATGATATGGGACTTGTTGGTATGTTCGACCAGGTCCGGAGGGGCTCAGGTGCATTTCAGATAGATTTGGGTTGTGTTGCGCTCGGTTTTTATGTTTTAACGTTGTTTCTTCAAGCATAAATGGTACTACATAAGCAAATGAGCTCTTATTTCTATTTTTAATGAAGCATTAGATCCATAACATAATTATGGAGCCATAGAAAAAAGAATCGTCGAATTTGAACATCGTATGAGGATTTTATGATCATTTACTAAGAATTGGGTTGCCTGATTTTTCAGATTAATTACGAAATTGTCACTGCGTTCGTATTTAAAAATCTGCACTATTTCCAAATATTGAAACCAACATATCTCCTTCGATATAAGGTCCAATGGAGTGAATCAAGAGCCTATCATGACTAAAATTTCACTAGGAACCCATTGGAAACATCAAAAGTGAGTTTCCAGATCGTTTGGCATAAGAAGCGAGGCAGAATAGCTGGCAGGAAAATATATAAAATAAGGATTTGTTCATTTGGTCATATTACGAGTTGGGGAGCTTGGATTTGAGCGATTGGGTTAATATTCTCTACTCGGTTTTGGTTATATTTCATGAATCTATCTTCGGCATTTGATTGATGATTTCAAAGTCATATTTGGGGGTTTTTGCCTAAATTTTCACAAAGTGAATTTGTATGTTTTGAACATCGATTTGTAGTCGAAATCGGATGAAATTAGTATGGTTGGACTCATAGTTGAATGGATAGTCAGATTTTTTTGAGTTTTGTCGGGTTTCGAACTGCGGGCCCCGGTTGGACTTTTATGTCAATTTTGGGATTTTGATTAAATATTTGACATTTTTCGACTGGGATTGGTTCCTTTAGCATTATTTGATGTATTTGAGTTGTTTTTGGTTAGCTTCGAGCTGTTCGGAGGTAAGATCGCACAAGATGGCATTTCTGGAGCATAGCTTTGCTTGCTCAGTATTGAAATTGGCTTGTTTGAGGTAAGTAACTCTTTTAAACTTAGTGTTGAGGGTATAAAACCCCGAATTACGTGCTTTGTGATTAGTATTGAGGTGACGCACATGCTAATTGATGGGCGTGTGAGCATGCACCATGTTAATTGTTACTGTATTATTTCCATGGCACCATATAGTGGTCCTATCTTCTTGTTATTTGTATTTTCACCATGTGATAGAGTAATTAAGCTGTCAATCAAGCTAGATATCATGTTAGGATTTATGTCGATACTGTTGGGACCCATAAAGGTCATTTCTTGCTGTCATCTCACTGATTTTACTGATATGTTCGTATTTAGTCATATTAATGCATTCATACCATATCTCTGTCTCAGTTGTTATTTATTGATACATCATATCATTGTTGTCGGGCTAGTTTCATGACATTGTGAGCCCGTGAGTGAGAATGGAGAGATTGAGGACTGAGTGAAGCTAAGAGCCTGATTGTGAGTGACAGTTATGGGGTCGGACTGCACGTCGCAATATATTATATTGATTATATTTTATGAGACCGGGTTGTACGCTGTAGCGATATAGGACTTGGGCTGAAGGAGCCCCTCACGAGTTTGCACACCTATAGTGAGTGCGGTCGATATACAAATATATATGGATCGGTTTGCACTCCGGAACGAGTATTGTACAATGCTGAGTGATTGAGTGTGATGAGTATAGATCACATTAAGAGATAATGTGAGATAGTGAGATTGAGTACTACTAGAATGTGAGTACATGATTTCATCACTGAGAGGCATTGCATTTTTCGTGCGAACATGAGTTACATGCATAGAGATGCATTTTCTTTTACTGCCCGGTTTTAGTGACATTCATGATTTTACCTGTATCTTGACATATAGGGCATTGAGATATACTTTCCTCATGCTATCTGAAAAATGAAACATTTACCTGATGAAAGGTTTCTGGGAAAAATTTCAATTTTAAAACTTACTCATATTTTTGATGATTTCGGTAAAGGTTTTGGGTTTTCACTGATATACTTGAAAAGCGGAACTATTTTTGGAAAACTATGAAAAGGCTGAGCATTTTATCTCTGAGCTAGTTCTTTATTTAATTGCTTTACATTGTTATGAACTGTTGTTGGCTATTGGTGTTGGACCCGACCTACGTTACAGCTCGTCACTACTTTCAACCTAAGGTTAGGTTTGTTACTTATCGGTACATGGGGTCGGGTGTACTGATACTATTCTTTTGCACATTACGTGCAGATATTGGCTGTTGATGTTGTTGTGTTCGATGGGAGCTGGATTTGAAGATGTACCTGCTTTCCGGCTGTAGCAGCCTCATGTTCATGGTAGCTTTAGATTTTAAAACTCTGTTTATGTACTTTTCAAATAGAATGTGTATTTAGTTCATATCATCTTTGTAAACTTTATCCTTAGAAGCTCATGATTTTTACTACCAGTCCTTGGGAAAGCTATATGATTCAGATAATTCCTTTGTTTAATCATCTTTTTAATATTATTGAAATTGGACGGTCGGGTTAAGTGCCATCGCGACTAGTGGATTTTAGGTCGTGACCGATTGGTATCAGAGCTCTAGGTTCATAGGTTCTACAAGTCATGAGCAAGTGTCTAGTAGAGTCTTGCGGATCAGTATGATGATGTCCATACTTATCTTGGAGAGACTACAGGGCATTTAGGATATACTTCCCATATTTCTTTCCTTAGCATGCGACATTGATTTAGCTTGAAGTGTAATCCTTTGAATTCCTTCCACACATTCGTATGCACACTTGAGTGCTTGATATCAGCTGTGCATTCACGGCTAGTGATTTCCTAGATGAGGTGCGAAATGTGATTTTTGTGTGTTGTGATGGGCCATTCTGGAGGACTTGATATATAATACTACCGTGGTTATATGGTGCCTTGCATGGTACTAGTTCATAATTATCAGGTATTATCGCTCGACCCATATTTTATCCCAATTTTGCCACTTTCAACGAAACTCGTTTTCTTTAATTTGTGTACCCTTTAAACTTCATGACACTTATTTATTGCTTGTTCTAAATAGCGTAAATATGTTAACACTAAGATGATCTCATCCCCGAGTCTATGTCAATTAACTGAAGACGAAACTTTTAACGTACGAAAATTCGAGAAGTAACATCCTTCCCCTCTTAGAAACATTCATCCTCGAATGTTCTACTCCCCGTGATCTATATAACTTTGGCTAGATCGCCTTTGTAAGGGGTACTGCTCCTGCAGGCCTACGCCTCTCAAACTCCTCCCACCATGCAAATGCTGGCCCTGAGAACTGGAAGGTGGTAAAAGATACCCCACTAGACTCTAAGATCCCTGCAGTGCGAAGCATCTTCTGACACTTGTCTAGAAATTCCTGGGCATCCTCGCCCTCAGTACCGCTGAATTTCGGAGGCTGAAGTCTACCAAACCTCTCAAGCCGATGTTGCTCGTCGTCTGGCATCACTAGAACAACATAACCTGGGGCTGGTGCGGCTAGCGCAACTGGAACAGCCGATGCAACTGCCTGAGCTGGGGCTGCCTCTGGCGTCTGAAGTCCCTGTACAACCTGCTCTGGTGTGCGAGCTGCGGGGGTTTGATGACCACCCCCGGTCTGAGATGTCGCCGCGGCAGTAGTAGCTGAAGTCAAACCAGTGCAGACAGATAATATCTGGGCCAATGCCTCCTGAAGACCAGGAATAACAATAGGCACTGCCGGTGCCTAAGCGGGTGCTGCTCGAGCATCAACAGCTGAAGGCTAATCCTGGATAGGGGCAACTGGTGGGTCAACTAGTACTGCTCCTGCTGCTCTACCACGACCACGACCACGACCACGACCACGACCACAGCCGCATCCACGGCCTCTAGCAGGTGGCAATGGTGGTCGTCCGCCACGTCCGGTAGC
>MDKF010793592.1:0-27240 GCA_026770625.1 Nicotiana glauca
TCATCATATATATCATCAAAACAACATAAAAATGTGATTATTTAGGGTGTGATTATAGTCAAATTCACCTATTATTAGTGTGTACTAAATGACTTGGTTGATTATATCTACTTGGTCTACTTGTTGATGAGATGTAATGACATATGGAAATGAATCAAATAAGGAAGTGTGAAACAATTATGAAATAAGTCTCAAATCTTATGAGCTAACTTCCAAAAGTAGAATGGGCTAAAGGTTTTGTACCCGAACTATGCCGATAAGTGGCTGATTTATATAATGCTTTGCGTTATAGATACGATCAATGTGTAATATAATTATTGGTTGGTATATTCCTCTTTGGGAAGAGTCCCTTATGCTTGATGATTCTATCTCGGTTGAATTCGAAAATACATAATTTTCGGAATATTTGGTACATTGATATTAGTTGGTGATCTTTGATAATAAAGTGATGAAAATGTGAAAAAACCGAATACGGCCACCGTGCCAGGAATAAAGAATCTTGTGAATGGCCAAATGAGCCAAGGAAATACTGTTGTTGTTAGTGACTGGAAATACTAATGGGAATCTATAAATTGTGAAGGATATTGAGGTAAGCATGGTTGCGTTTATGATATATTCGTATACTTGTGTTTATACTACAATTGTGTTCAATACTAAATTGAATCTAATATGTTTTTGGGAGTATCTTTAGCAACACCGAGGAAGGGTGGGTCATCAGACTCATTCCTGAAACTACATGTGCCAGTGTAGTGGTGGATCGTGCTTATTCCCCTTAACTGGGATGATCTTGGTAACATTGTAATTTGGTAATGCCAGAAGACCGAATTAAGTTTCAGATTATTTCACTTAATTGAATACTGGTGGATTCATGTGTATTACTCCAAGTGTAAGGCACATAGAAAAAAATCGATTTTTTTGACAATACCAAGCAATCCGACTATTTTAATTTAATTCGAGCTAGCGGCTTAGAGAGTAGGCAACTATAATGGTGTTTGTGTATTAAGCAATTAAGGGCTAAACCTGAAACTATCCAACTCTTATTCAGTACGAGCAGAGGAGACGAAAATTGTACAAAACTTGATTTTAAGACTATCCAAACGTTAATTACAAACCGCTAATCCATGATTTTTCATTCGATTCTTGCTATTCAACAGACCACAGTCAACTACACCTATTACCTGGATGATTATCTACTAAATTACCACTAAATGTAATATCACAAATCTAAAGGTTCCAACATTCCACAGTCTGAATTAACAGTCCACAGTTCAAATTGACGGTTTATCACGATTCATAATTCACAACAATCTTAATTGAACAGTTGACATTACGACTAGAATGAATTACAGCTAAAGAACTACATAGTATTCTACTGATTTCAGCTACTCAAATGAGGACAAGTTCGAACATTACTTCATTTCAGTCGCTTTTAAAGCTACATTAGTGAGAAGCAAAATGTGTACCCGGAAATGGAATACAATGATGAAGAAGAAGGAGTGATCAGCATAGCAGATACCACAGCAACAACAGCCAACAACCAGCAACAACCAATGAAGCTAAATAACAGTCCAGAAATGGCCCAGCACCAATTGTAAACCAACAGCAATACCAACACACAAATAGGAACACACTCCACAGTGATAACCAGCAACTAATTGAACCCCCAAACTCATTAAAATCAAACCAGAACCACTCTAAATCCCAATGAAACAGTAACAACCTCAAAATTGAATGCCTAGCCCTTTTTTTAAACTGACTCTCAAAAGCCAAAAGAAGAACAAGAACTAACTTGAAAAAAATCTCCTAGATTGATTTTCAAGACCCTTTTCAACTGATTTTCAATGTGTGACCTCTGAAAAAGATGGTTTCAAAATCCAACCAAGAACTCTTCAAAATGTTCTTTTAAGACTGACCAAACTCTCAAGTTTCTGAGCTCTCAAAAGTTGATTTTTTAGGAAAAAAAAACCAGCCTTAAAAGTTCTATCAAAATGCTTTCTCCCGTCCTCTCAACTCTGTCCTAAACCCCCTATTTATATGCAGACTATAGCCATCCCTCCTTGGATACTTCAACAATTAGAAACCCTTCTGCCCATGATATTCCTTGCCATCCCCACTAGAGCATGTCTTGTTTTGTTTTTTAATTCCCTTATTCCCCACTAACCCTTGTCCTTTCCTATTCTTAATTCAATTGTTATAGGCATATTATAGCATTCAATTACTTCCCATAAACAATCCCATGCTATTATGTTTTCCACACCACCATTATTAAAACAATACATTAGATTAATGGTATACTTAGTACCTTACTATCAGACCATCAAATAAGCCATTTTCCAACTTTTCAATTCCCAAATTACCCCCTGAACTTACTGTGAATTACTGTCCTAAACCAACACTCTTCCAAACCATATCAGCTATAACCAATCACCTAAAAAATGAGAAATCCTAGGAATTTGATTAACTAAACATATGAAACAAATTATATTTCTAAATCAAACCTAAAAAAAGGTCGATGGAATACTGTAAATACACTAAACGAAAAATATACTGAATTCATAAGAAAAATGATAGATAATCACATATAACATACTTTGAACTAACAGTAATAGCGAGCAATTACGGGAATAGCTACAGTTTTATACAAAACTTACTAACACTTACTGATTCGAATCATTCAAAAAACAAAGAAGAAACACAATACAGAGTAAATGCGAAACATTCGAACTTAAACAAAAATAAGAAAGGAGTAGAAGATGAATTTACTGAACAAAAGCTAATAGAAAAAAATAAAACGGAAACCTACCGGTTAAATGGGAACTGGGTTCGAACCTCCAAAGTTTTTGGACTTGGGGCCAAGACGGACCCTAGTCGAGTGTTCTTGAATGAGAACACATTCAACTAAGGTCCGTTTTGACCTTAGTCTCTGAACTAGCTTCAGATCATCATTCTGAAACTTTTGATTCGCGACTTTCCGAGGTGATTCGAAGAAAACTAAGGGTGGTTTAGGAACGAGGGAGGTCAGATGGTCAAAAGGCGTGAGTTTGGGGTCAAGTGGACAGGCTAGGGTTTGGGACGGGGACCTTCGATTGGAGATTCGAAACAGACGGTGATGATTCGAGGACAATGGAGTGTGGATTTGGAAAGAGGAGGGCATGGTGGTTCAGGGGTGTTGTTTTCATGGCCAACGACATCGTTGCCGCCGGCTTTCAGGCGAAGGGGTACGAGGGCGGCGTTAGGGTTTCTCGTCTCTTTCAGAGAAGTTTGAGAGAGAGAGAAGAAGATTGGGGGGGTCTGAAGGGGGGCTGGGTCTTTTTGGAAATATATATATAACATATGGGGAATGAATCCAGGCCGTTCGATCTGATGAGTTCGACAGCTTGGATCCATTCATTAATGGAAACGACATCGTTTCAATTTCCTCAAGACCGGATCGGTCTTTGGTAGAAATGGGTTGGGGCATGGGGTTGATTTGCGACCGTTGGATCAAATGAAATGGACGGCCTGGATCGACGGGCTTGAAATGGCATCATTTCTTCGATGATGGGGCTGAACTGGACCGTTCGATTTGTCTGATCGATGGTTCAGATTTGAGACGCTTAAACGACGTCGTTTGAATGGGCATGGAGATGGACTGGACCGGGTGAGGCATCGATTGGGCCTGGGATTTCTTTTAAAACTGGCCCAATTCCGAATTTCCTTTCCTTTTTTCATTTTTCCTCTTTTCTTTCATTTCCTTTTTTTTAATTCCTAAATTAAAACCCAAAAATCCTAGATTAAATCATAAAATCAAAAATTAACTTAAAATACTAATTAACTCTTAATAATAATTATCACATAAAATTAAACACCAATTAAACATAAGATCACACAATTTGGACGTTAAATGCTAAAAATGCGAAGTGCATTATTTTTTTGTGATTTTTCCATTTTGCAAAACAAACTTAACTACTCCTAATTGTAGAATTAAATCCTAAATGTAAATGCGACATATTTTGTATTTTTTTATTAATTTTAACAAATACACATGCACGGACAAATGCGAACAATAAGATAAAAATAACACAAAATACACAAAAATTGCAAATAACACAAAACTATTTTATTTTGAATTTTTGGGAGTGATTCTCATGTAGGGCAAAAATCCTGTGCTCACAACTGCCCCTCTTTGCTCGTAAACATGAAGAGTTTTCGTGCAAAGACATAGTGAGCGGATACGAGCGATTTTTGCCCGTTTGAATACTCCGTGTGAAGCATTTTTTGAAATATTTGACCGAACCTCTACTTCAAAGGTTTCCTACATATTCCTGGCTAAAAGGGAATCAGGTAATATAGTTCGAGAAGTTTTGGTAGCTGGGACTACCATGGAACTGTGATTTTACTGTCATTGCTGTTGTTGTTGCTGCTGCTTACCGACCTCCTTATTACACCATGCTAAACAGAAAATAAGAAGCTAGACTAAATTAGTCTATAAATTACAAAATCGTATCTAGATCTTCAACTTGCTCTTCCTGTGTCACTTGTTGCCTTGTTTCCTCTGATGTTTCTTCATCTCTGACTTGACTGGTAATATTCCCTTCTTGTGAATCATTTTTCCTTCAATTTCTGAACTTGAATTTATACTGGGGATTTTTTGTCGTAACCTTCCGCTCTCCCGGCGGGCTACTGACTTCTTGAATTAAAAGGTACGCCTTTCCGCTCTTCAGGCGGCCTCCTAACTTCAAAACTTGAATGCATTCCTCTATTATACGAGCGGCCTCCCGACTTCAACTTCAACTTGAAATGTATTCCTCTGTTATACGGGCGGGCTCCCGACTTCAACTTCAACTTGAAATGTATTCCTCTGTTATACGGGCGGGCTCCCGACTTCAACTTCAACTTGAAATGTATTCCTCTGTTTATACGGGCGGGCTCCCGACCTCAACTTCAACTTAAAATGTATTCCTCTGTTATACGGGCGGGCTCCCGACTTCAACTTCAACTTGAAATGTATTCCTCAGTTATACGGGCAGGCTCTCGACTTCAACATCAACTTAAAATGTATTCCTCTGTTATACGGGCGGGCTCCCGACTTCAACTTCAACTTGAAATGTATTCCTTTGTTATACGGGCGGGCTCCCAACTTCAAAACTTGAATGTATTCCTCTATTATACGAGCGGGCTCCCGACTTCAACTTTAACTTGAAATGTATTCCTCAGTTATACGGGCGGGCTCCCGACTTCAACTTCAACTTAAAATGTATTCCCATGTTATACAGGCGGGCTCCCGGCTTCAACTTCAACTTAAAATGTATTCCTCCGTTATACGGGCGGGCTCCTGACTTCAACTTCAACTTGAAATGTATTCCTCTGTTATATGGGCGGGCTCCCGACTTTAATTTAAACTTAAAATGTATTCCTCTGTTATATGGGCGGGCTCCCGACTTCAACTTCAACTTAAAATGTATTCCTCTGTTATACGGGCGGGCTCCCGACTTCAACTTCAACTTAAAATGTATTCCTCTGTTATACGGGCGGGCTCCCGACTTCAACTTCAACTTGAAAGGTATTCCTTTGTTATACGGACGGGCTCCCGACTTCAACTTCAACTTGAAATGTATTCCTTTGTTATACGAGCGGGCTCCTGACTTCAACTTTAACTTAAAATGTATTCCTCTGTTATACGGGCGGGCTCCCGACTTCAAAACTCAAAATGTATTCCTTTGTTATACGGGCGGGCTCCCGACTTCAACTTCAACTTGAAATGTATTCCTCTGTGGGCTCCCGACTTCAACTTCAACTTCAACTGTATTCCTCTATTATACGGGGGGTCTCCCGACTTCAAAACTGGAAATGTATTCCTCTGTTATACGGGCGGGCTCCCCACTTCAACTTCAACTTGAAATGTATTCCTCTGTTATACGGGCGGGCTCCCAACTTTAACTTCAACTTCAACTTGAAATGTATTCCTCTATTATACGGGCGGGTTCCCGACTTCAAAACTTGAAAAGGTAACGCCTCCGTTCTACGGGCGGGCTCCCGGCTTCAACAACTTAAAAAGGTCACTCCTCCGTTCTAGGGGCGGGCTCCCGACTTCAACAACTTAAAAACGTAATGCGTCCATTCTATGGGTGGGCTCCTGACTTCAACAACTTAAAAACTGCACTCGTGTTGCCACTGTTCCCCTGCCTCCTGAACCATTTTCCTTCTAACTTTAATTATCTTTCTGCAGAACTGCTTCCCTCAGAACTTGTATTGTCTCCCTCCTTCAAAACTACTTCTCTCAAAACTGATGTTTCATTCCTCTGAAAACTGTTGGGGAAAAGCTTCTTTTTTTTGAACACTGTTGGGGATAACACTGCTGGGGAATTATCTTTCTTCTTTCCTCAAGTGGGTACCCAGCTTCAGGAAAATTTTCAAAAATGGAAGAAAATTTTTCTGCCCCAGTTTGATAATTTTCCTTGTATCATACCTTTCCGCCATCAACAACATTTCTTGCCCCTGTTTCAAATCAAAGAAAACTTTGTTAGTTTAAAATGTGGGGTTGTGGTGCTCCTGCTAGGGATGGTTTTCCCTTTTTCTTTTTTCCATGCTCTGCGTTGTCCGACTATCTTGAAACTCGGTCGATAACTTCCGACCTTCTTGACGATTTCTTATTTTACGGACTTCCCAACTGTTGCTTTCCACCTTTATTCCATACTTTCCCCAAAATCTTAGACCACTCCATCATTTGGTCTTATAATGGTGTCCTTTCTTGTCCCATCACATTATCCTCGGAATGTCCTATCCATATTTACTTTGCACCATATTGGCAACTTGTTGTAAGCTATGAAAATCCTTTTTAGAAATAAACTACTATTAACCAAAAGAAATGAAAAATGATGACTTCAAAAGATAGAACAGGAAAAATCTTTCTGAACAATTGTTTGAAGGGAAAAGAACTTACCTGAATGGTATAACCGATCCCAATGGTCATGTCGTGCATTTTGGATTAATCAACCCAGACTATTTACATCAATCAATCCCTACTTTTCATTTCAAAGGTCCCCGCAACCCAACTCTTTTTTGCCGAAACAACCTCTTTATTCTGCTTGATGTCTTGACGGATCCTTTTCGTCAAACTTATCTCGTTTGCCCCCTTTTAATTCCTTGTCGCCTTATAGTTCCCATCGAGGGGTTTTCACTAATAAGACTCTCTCAATTCTCTCAACTCCCGTCACCTTATGGTGCCTGTGAAGGTTTTCACTGATAAGACTCATTTTATTTCTCTTACCTTCCGTCACCTTATGGTGCCTATGAAGGTTTTCACCAATAAGACTCTCTCATTTTATTCTTTTCAGCTGGGGATTGGGGTGTTACCGATAAGACTCTCTCATTTTATTTTTTTTGGGGACCAGAGTGTTACTCCAGACTTCTATTTTCCTGACTTGGCACTTCTCGGATACTGATCGGGAGGTCTTTTTTGGACATCAATATGGGTTTTTTGGTGTATGGCTAAAAGCAAAGGGTATATAAAGTTTTAAAAATAATTTTGATGGGTAAAATATTACAACTCGTGGAATCAAATTTTCTTTCCCAAAATTTCAAACACAACTTCTGCCCCAGTTTTCTTGCTTGGGGATTTTTTGATTTTTGTTACACTATGACCGAGCCGTGAGGCGCCTATGTATCCTCTTCGATGAATCAGGTCAAACGTAGTTCCCAATTCCTTTGTTTTTCTGTGATTATTCTTTTGTTTTGTTATTATTATATTTTTTCTTTTCTCTTTTTTTTGACTCTCCTTACTGATTCCAAAAGAGGGGTATGAAAGAATAAATAAGGCTCAAAAGGGGAAGCAAAGGTTAAAGTATTTGGATAGAAGAACAAATTGCCTCCGTCATTTCATTCTCCGATACAATGCCAACTACAAATAAACAACAATTACAATCAAAGAAATCATACATAATATCTCTTGACGGTGTCAGAATTGATACATCTTCCTTCAATATCTGTCAAACATAAAGTGCCATTGGACAATACTCTGGTCACAATAAACAGCCCTTGCCAATTCGGGGCGAACTTGCCCTTTGCTTTGGCCTGATGTGGAAGGATTCATTTCAACACTTGTTGCCTCACTTCAAACTTCTTGGGACGCACCTTCTTATTGTATGCTCTTGCCATCCCCCTTTGATACAATTGGCCATGACATACTGCCGCCAATCTTTTTTCATCAATCAAGCTTAACTGCTCCAAACGGGTTTTGACCCACTCATCATCATCATCAATCTTAGCCTCAGCGACAATTCAGAGAGACAGAATTTCAACTTCTACCGATATCACTGCTTCTGTTCCATATGCCAATAGATAAGGAGTTGCACCCACTGAAGTACGAACAGTAGTGCGATAACCCAACAACTCAAACGGTAACTTTTCATTCCATTGTGTGGACCCTTCTATCATTTTCCTCAATATCTTCTTTATATTCTTGTTGGCTACCTCCACCGCTCCATTCGCTTTGGGACGATACGGGGTGGAATTACGGTGTGTTATCTTAAGCTGTTGACATACTTCTTTCATCAAACTGCTGTTAAGATTAGCACCATTGTCCATGATGATTATCTTCGGGATCCCAAATCTACAGATGATATGGGAATGAACGAAATCCACCACTGCTTTCTTGGCTACCGACTTGAAAGTTTCATCTTCAACCCACTTGGTGAAATAATCGATGGTCACCAAAATGAACCTATGACCGTTGGAAGCCGCTGGCTCGATAGGTCTGATGACATCCATGCCCCATGCAACAAAGGGCCATAGTGCTGACATTGTGTGTAATTCTATCGGTAGAGAATAAATCGGATCTCCGTGTATCTGGAATAGATGGCATTTGCGCACAAAACTAGTACAATCTCGCTCCATGGTGAGCCAATAATACCCTGCTCGAAGAATCTTCTTTACCAATACATATCCACTCATATGTGGCCCACAAACTCCAGAATGTACCTCCGTCATAACTGTCGTAGCTTGAATAGCGTCTATACATCTTAGCAATCCCAAGTCTGGTATTCTTTTGTACAACACCCCTCCACTAAGGAAAAATCCACTTTCCAACCGTCGAATGGCTCTCTTTTGATCTCCTGTGGCCTGTGCCGGGTATATCCCCATCCTAAGGTACTCCATGACATCATAAAACCATGGTTCACCATGTAGTTCTTCCTCTATCATGTTACAATAAGCATGCTGATCATGAACCTGAATGTACAACGGATCAACATGGATTTTATCCGGATGGTGCAATATTGATGCTAAGGTGGCCAAAGCATCGGCAACCTCATTATAAACTCTTGGGATGTGCCGAAACTCCACTGATCGAAACCGTTGACATAGATCGTGCAAACATTGTCAATACGGTATGAGCTTCAAATCCCGTGTTTCCCATTCACCTTGAATCTGATGTACCAGGAGGTCCGAGTCTCCCAAGACCAAAACATCCTGGACATCCATGTTCGCAGCTAACCGTAAGCCCAAAATACATGCCTCATACTCAGCCATGTTGGTGGTACAATAGAACTGTAGCTGAGTCATAACTGGATAATGATGCCCTGTTTCAGAAATAAGTACCGCTCCTATTCCAATTCCCTTTGCGTTTGCCGCTCCATCAAAGAAAAGATTCCATCCTGGTTCTTCAGTTAATTCCAACTCATCGATGTGCATCACTTCTTCATTCGAAAAATATGTCCTCAATGGTTCATATTCTTCATCGACCGGATTCTCGGCCAAATGATCCGCCAACGCCTGTGCTTTCATCGCAGTCCGAGTCACGTAAACAATGTCGAACTCTGTAAGCAAAATCTGCCACTTTGCAAGCCTCCCTATGGGCATAGGCTTCTGAAAAATATACTTCAATGGGTCCAGACGAGATATGAGGTAAGTAGTATAAGATGGAAAATAATGCTTCAACTTCTGTGCCACCCAAGTTAGGGTGCAACATGTCTTCTCAAGTTGAGTGTACTTAACCTCATAAACCTTAAACTTCTTGCTGAGATAATAGACGGCCTGCTCCTTCCTTCTTGTGATGTCGTGTTGCCCTAGTACACAACCAAATGAATTTTCCAGGACTGTTAGATAGAGAATCAACGGTCTTCCTGGCTCGGGTGGAACCAACACGGGTGGATTCGATAAATACCCTTTTATCTGGTCAAATGCCTCCTGACATTCTTCTGTCCATTCTATTGCAGCATCTTTCTTCAGTAACCGAAAAATGGGTTCACACGTCGCGGTGAGTTGAGCAATAAACCTGCTGATATAATTCAATCTTCCCAACAAACTCATCACTTCGGTTTTGTTCTTCGGATGTGGAAACTCCTGAATGGATTTGATCTTTGACGGGTCAAACTCGATGCCTCGCCTACTGACTATGAATCCCAACAGCTTTCCGGATGGAACACCAAATGCACATTTGGCAAGGTTGAGCTTAATATCGTACCTTCAAAGTCTTTGGAAAAACTTCCTTAGGTCTCCTACGTGGTCTACCTGACGCTTGGATTTTATAATCACATCATCCACGTATACCTCAATCTCTTTGTGTATCATATCATGAAACACAGTAGTCATTGCCCTCATGTATGTTGCCCCAGCGTTCTGTAAACCAAATGGCATTACCCGATAGCAATAAGTTCCCCACGGCGTAATGAAAGCCGTCTTCTTTGCATCTTCCTCATCTATTAGAATCTGATGATACCCAGCATAGCAATCCACAAAAGACCTGATCTCACGTTTGGAACAATTATCGATCAAGATATGGATGTTGGGTAACGAGAAGTTATCCTTTGGACTTGCTCTGTTCAGATCGCGATAATCAACACATACCCTGATTTTTCCATCTTTCTTCGGTACTGGCACCACATTAGCCAACCAACTAGAATATCGAGTAACTCGAATAACCTTTGCATTTAGCTGTTTGGTTACTTCTTCCTTAATCTTCACACTCACATCGGTTTTGAACTTCCTCAATTTTTGCTTGACGGGAGGGCATGCCGGGTTAGTGGGCAATTTGTGAACCACTAAATCGGTGCTCAAACCCGACATGTCATCATACGACCATGCAAAAACGTCTTTGAATTCAATAAGTGTTTGGATTAATTCTTCCCTGATGTTTAGTTCAATGTGGACGCTTATCTTAGTTTCCTTGATGTCATCTGCATCCCCTAGATTGATAGCTTCTGTGTCATTTAAGTTGGGTTTGGGTTTCTCCTCAAATTGGCTCAATTCTCTGTTAATTTCTTCGAAGGCTTCATCCTCATTGTATTTTGATTCTTCATCATATTCTACCTCTTGCACTATTAGTTCGAAATCAGATTGATTTTTTAGACTAGGTTGAAGATCCGTCGTGCATGCCATGTCATTAGGGCCAGTATAAAGAGAACTGTTCAGAAAAAAGGAAGAAAGAAAACAAAATTAAAATAAAATAAGGAGTAAAGAAGAAACTTTCATTGATTGAAGTACGGGGTAACAAGGTTTCACACTTTGATGAGTACAAAATAACAGAAAACTGGATTACAAACCTGAAATAATCCATCTAAACATGAAGGAAAATCAGAGCCTACTACCAAGACTCCCTCCGCACGGGAAGAGGAGTAGCCATACAATTGTTAATCTTTGCTTTCGGCCCCACGACTTGCACATCCACCTTGTTGGATCCTTCCCTGACTTCTACCATGTTGACTTCGACAAATAATCTTTTAAAACTTTCATCCAAATCTCCATTCACACCAATCAGTGACCCTGTAACCTTGGACAACAATTGCTTTTTGATGCTCGACTTGACAAAAGATTGGGACAAGCACGGGATCGGCTTGGGAAGGACCCATGCCCTTTTCTTCATCTTGCGGGCTCGTCTCACATCCTCCGTTGTAGGCCTGAACCCCAGTCCAAAGGTATCCATATTCTTGGGCAAAGAAACCGGTTGAACAATACCCTGAAGATCCGCCCCCAAACCTTTGCCTGGCACAAACCCATTTTTCAGCATCTCCGAGGCTACCATGACAGTCGCAACTGCTACTCTGGGAAGTGGGATGCTTCCACCCTCATGAACTTTGTCCACTGAAACCGTATCGAAAACCTGGTAAACCCACGACCCCTTGTCATCATCAGTCTCTATGAAAGGCACGATGGCATCATTTATGGCGCATGTATTGTCTTCCCCATGTACTACGATCTCTTGTCTATCCCACTCGAATTTGACCATCTGATGTAGTGTAGAAGGCATTACTTTGGCAGCGTGAATCCATGGTCACCCCAACAGAAGATTATACGACACTGCGGCGTCTAACACTTGAAACTCCATGGTGAACTCGACCGGACCAATTGTCAATTCAAGTATGATGTCACCCACTGTGTCTGTACCACCCCCATCAAACCCTCGAACGTAGATGTTGTTCTTGTGAATTCTGTCATTATCAACCTTCAGTTTGTTCAAGGTGGACAAAGGACAAATATTGGCATTGGACCCATTATCAATCAGTACTCAAGTGACTACCGAGTCTTTACACTTCACGGTTAAATAGAGAGCTCTATTATGTTCTCTACCCTCCACGGGCAATTCATCGTCGGAAAAGGTCACCCGGTTCATCTCAAAAATCTTGTTTGCTATTTTCTCCAGATGGTTCACAGAGATCTTATCCGGCACATGGGATTCATTCAAAATTTTCATCAACGCCCGACGGTGCTCGTCTGAATGGATCAATAATGATAGCAATGAGATATGTGTCGGGGTCTTCCTCAGCTGCTGCACAATGGAGTAATCTTGTGCCTTCATCTTCTTTAAGAACTCTTCCGCATCTTCCTCGGTAACTGGCTTCTTAGTTGTCACTGGATTGGCCCGTATTAACTCTGCAGGAGCAAAACACATTCCAGAATGAGTTAGACCTTGGGTTTCACACACTTCTTCCATAACTTCCTTCCCCTTATACATTACTATCACCTGACTGTAGCTCCATGGCACGACCTTCTCACTGATTATTGGCAACTGCATTACTGGCTGAATAACAACTGGTTCCATGCAAACCCCCTTCACGACTACCACAAGTGTGCTTGGTACCCCCTGCATCACTACCTTAACTGGCTCTGGTTTCTTCGCAGCAATAGACGACCCTTTCCCCATCACCACAACTGGCTTGGTGTCTACACTTTTCAGCTGTACCACTGCCTTCTCATTGGTTAGTTTTTCCTTGGGACTGGCTTCGCTGGCTCGGATCATCATTACTATTTGCGAGGTCTTCTTAAACTCCCCTCCATTGTGCACTAGTTCGATCATGTGTGCCTCATGGTGCGCTGGCAATAGATTTTGATTAATGTTTGGTGCCTCTAGCGCCTGAACCTCGATCCTATTTGTGTTAATAAGATCTTGCACGATAGTTTTTAATTTCCAACATTTCTCAATTTCATGTCCGGGTGCCCTCGAACAATATTTACAGCTCACTGAATGGTCCAGATTTTTAGGAAGGGGATCTGGCATTTTGGGCTCAATAGGATTCAATAGGCCTAACTGTCTCAATTTGTGGAAAAGAGTAGTATAGGATTCTCCCAGCGGAGTAAATGTTCTCTGCTTCTGTATCCTGTCATTCCTGAAAGCTTGATTCCCACGAAAACCTGACCCTGGAGGATTTCTGTAGGCCCTTGGGGGTGGATATGTATTTTGTGGGGGTGGGTATGTATTTTGGGAAGTCGGTGCACGCCATTGCTGGTGAACCGGAGGTTGGGTATATGTTTGGGCGTGATGGACGGAAAAACATGGTTCTAGTGGTGGGTAGTAGGGTTATGGAGGGCTATATGGGGTGTATGGGTAATTCGGCAGGTGGGGTCTAGGCTGGTAGCAGGGTGAAGGACCTCTAGATCTGGACCAAGTACCTGCTTCGACTGTTGCAACTTCTTCTCTCTTATTTTTCCCGAGCACACCTCCCGTGCCGCTTTGGATAGCCTGAGTGGTGGCCTTGATCGCTGAATAACTTATTATCTTGTTGGACTTGAGTCCCTCTTCAATCATGCCACCAATCTTTACGACCTCATTAAAGGATTTACTAACTGATGTCACCAGGTGGCCAAAGTAAGTTGGCTCCAAAGTCTGCAAAAAGTAATCCACCATTTCACCTTCCCTCATTGGAGGATCGACCCTTGCAGCCGGCTCCCTCCAGCGGAACCCAAACTCTCTAAAGCTCTCTCCAGGCGTTTTCTCGATTTTCAACAATGTGAGACGGCCAGGGACGATCTCAAGATTATATTGGAAGTGACCAGCAAATGCTTGCGCCAGGTCGTCCTAGGTGTACCACCTGCTAGGATCCTGCCTCGTATACCATTCTAGTGCGGAACCGCCCAAGCTTTGGCCAAAGTATGCTATCAACAGCTCATCTTTCCCACCGGCCCCTCTCATCTTACTGTAGAAACCACGCAGTTGTGCCACCGGGTCACCATGCCCCTCATATAGATCAAAATTTGGCATTTTGAACCCTGCTGGCAGCTGAACATCGGTGAAAGGACACAGATCTTTATAGTCCACACTGACTTGGCCGCCTAACCCATGCATATTCCTGAAGGACTGCTCCAGGCTTTTTACTTTGTGAAGCACCTCTTCCTGCTCCGAACTCTTGGATGGCTTCTCAGTTTCCGCCGGGAGCTCAAAGTGAGGGGTATAGGTATGTGGCTCGGGAGCTCTGAAGGTGGGTTCCGGAGGACAGTATTGGTTGTCGTGAGCCTGAAACACCGGCTCACTAGATGATCTTTGCAATGTGGCGGGTGGAGGTGCCACGAAAACAGGAACAATTGGTGGAGGAGGGTCATGCTTGGGTGGTGGAGCTTGGGGATTCTAAGGAGTTTTCCCCTGATAGTATTGGTGAATTGGGAAACTCGTTGATGGATCAGTGGGAGGGTACTCCGAAATTTGTGCCGATGGGAGAGTAGGGGTAGCAGGAGGGACTGGTACTAGTTGCCCCCTAGCCCAGGCTAGGTGCATTTCTGCTATCTCTTATCTCAACCTGTCTACTTCCTCCTTCATTGTTTGAATTTTTGTTTTTTCTTCTTCAACACTTTTGTCCCAACCAGACATGCTTTTCGGTATAGGTCCTTTAGATCTTGTTTGGTAATGGTAATTTGCCAGTACATTCTAACAAGCTAACTGTTTGGAATCTCTGGAAAACAAAAAACTTGTTAGTTTTTATAGCTTAATATATATGTTATTACACGTTGGGATGCAATGAAACTAGGCAGTTTAACCATTCCTATCATGTCTTTGCTTCTACTACATGCGTCATTCCGGCTTCTTACATCCGTGCCCTCTTTTGAGTTCTTTCCAAACTTTCCTTTATTTCCTTTATTTCTTTCTTTTGTTTTTCTATCATTTCCCCCTTTTTTTATTTCTTTTCTTTTTAACAGTGGTCGAATCTTATGTGGATTTCCTACGTATCATGTCCCCGTATGAATCAGACAGTGCGTAGTTCTGACCAAACAAGTGCAAAAATACAGAAACAATTTTTTTTGGGAATATTTCCGTTTTCATTACTTAAACATTCTATTAAAAAATAAACATTTTGAAAAGGAAAATAACAAACTTGAAAAACCAAATACGGACTCAAAAATTACTGACATACTCTGACGTGAAAAGAGAACAGACAGACAGACAACAGGCTCTAAAAATAGAAAATACGGACTCGAACTATGAATACATTAAAGCTTCAAAAGTTGGTGCCCGCGAGGATTCGTTCGGCCTTGTCGCGGGCTTAGGTGCAAGATCCCGTTCAAGTTGCTCCAGTTCATACATTGTCCGCTTGACAAAAATCATTACTGCCGAGAAGAAGGTAGTGTGGGTCATGTCTTCACACATTCGGCACCTCCTAACGATAGCATGGGCGACAGTCTCAATCTTGTCCCCCGTTCGACATTTTTCTATGAGCACGAACCTTATCTGATCATTACGGGCCTCCATAACCTGAGAATCCTGAAGATGCTGATTCTGCAGCTGTTGTATTTCATCTTCCATTCAGGCCAACAAGTCGTAGCAGTGTCCACTTTCAGTTTCAAAAGCTTTGGCTTGTTCAGCTGCTTTGTTCTCAAAAGTGGTTGTTTTCTTTTTTAGATTGGAAATGATATTTTCATAATCCCTTTTCACCTACTGTAAGTACTGTGTGCGCTCTTCTGTTCTTTTTTGCCCACTGTGCCCGAAGCTGTGCTATGGTACCCTCGGATTTCTTCAAATCATCCCGGCACTCAATGATTTCCTTCTTCAGTCCGTTTATTCATCCTTTATCCGACCGACTCCTTTGTTGGTTTTCAGCATCTATCCTCATTTGTCGGTTTTGGGCCTTCAGCGCCTCATTTTCTTGGGCCAATTTGTTCTTTTCCCCTTTATTGGCAGCCACTTGCACATTGTTTTCGAACTTCAGGTCCCTAATCTGTTGTTTTAGCTTGCCTATTTCTGCCATGTAGCTTTCTTCTTTTGATAACCAACCCCACTACTCTTGTGAATCATCAGTAAACTACTGGACATGGGCTCTTTCGGCGGGCCTTTGCGGAATCTGAAACCTTTTCCCGAACCAAACGTTGTACTTCGGATCCACCTCACCCTTAGCTAGGTCTCGGACCATTGTTCTAGGCTCGAGGAATCTGCATTCATTCCATAGCCTTCGAATCTTATCTTCCGTAAATGCGGCTCTCGGGCTTAACTCAATGACGTGCTTACTTAGGTCTTCATCAGTAGGGACCACTTGAAATCTTCCCAATTGACGCAGTACCCGATGGGGAGCATATGGTTGGATACTACGGATACCCATCAAGAGAACATGACATTCTTTGGCCGACATGTATACCACCTCAGTAGTGGGCAACCATCCAAACGCCCATTCAATTTGGGCAGTCAATCACCTCAGTCGCACAAGCCACGCTTCAGCACCTTCAGGGAACGCGACACCTATTACTCGTTTCTCTAACCCCTCGATGCAACTTAATCCGGTCAACCCGTGGTCCATGTATCCTACCCGGTGGCAAAGATGTTCTTGCATCCAAAATTGGAGTAGCACATTGCAAACCTGGAAGAAATTTCCTCCCTCTCGGCATATGGTCAAGGCTCGGTAGATTTCCGACACGATTAAAGGAACCACAGTACTGTCGGCCCTTTTGATTGCAACATAGACCATCACTACAAGGCCTATCTCTATTTTCTTATCTTGGCGTGAACAAACCACGACTCCCAGGAATGCCGTTATGAATGCCAAAGTTCGCCTTGCCTCTCACTTGTTTCTGTTTCCAACGTGAGTCAGCCCAAGATTTGGTTCTTCGAAACCCCGAGGATTACCATACCGTTGATACAAGAATTGGAGACTACAACACCCTTCCGACAAATCCTCATTCTGCACATGCCGGCTAATATTTAACAAATTTAGAAATCGGTGCGAAGATACCGGTCTTGGTGACAGTAAATATTGGCCCCTCAGATTTCCATTCAGTCCCGCATAACCCGAGACTTCCTCCAGCGTGGGTGTGAGCTCAAAATCACAAAGCGAAATACATTCTGGGTTGGATCCCAAAACGGTATTAAGGCCTCGATGATATCCGACCTTGGCTTGACATTCAGTAGATTGACGAGACCCCCCAAGATTCTCACCACTATCTTTCTGTTACCTTTTTCCAAATCATTCCACCACATGTGGAGCTATAAAGGGACCTCACTAAAGACTGAGAACGGTTCAATTTGGTTTGTGCTCATTCTACACATTTATTAAGGCGATTAAGTAAAAGGTAAAATTTATTTGAATCAAGACAAAATTGACTATTTTTTTTTTCAATTTAAAATACAAGACCCGATTTTTCGAACACGGCCTTTCAGCACTTCGGTGACGAAGATTTTAAGGCTGTGTGGGCTAACCGGTCAAAACCTTAAAAATGACCAAAAGTGGTTGTTTATGCAAATTCAGCCCTCCGGCGTCCCTTTCGGGAACATTCGGCTATTTTTGACAAAAATGGCATTACCCGACTTATTTACGACGACAATTAAAATTTTACATTTATTTTTGGCTATTTTTGCAAAAGGAGAAGTTGGACCCGACGAGGGTTGCCTACGTATCTCACATCCTGTGAGAATCAAACCGACGTAGTTCGGGTAAAGAAAATAAACTAACTTTAATAAATCAACTAAAAACATTTCTTTTTTTTTCATTTTTTCAAAAATTTCGACACTAATTTTCTGAAAAGGTAATTAACACTCTACACTGCTATTTCTCTCTTTTTTTTTTTCAATTTTTTCCAATATTCAAAAGCCGTTCAGCATGCAAGTCCGAAGCAAATAAATGCACAGGTAGAAAGTAAGATGCATCAGGATGGTCTTTTTCATTTCGGGTACACCTATCCTAGACAGACCCAACCCCTATGTTGAGTCCCCTAAGTCAAATGCACATGATGCAAACAAACGTTCCTACTAGGGATTCGACATGAGACTTTGTTATTATTGTTCTAGACCTGGCCTACCCGAGCGGACAACTCGAGCCGAGGGGGAGGCTGCGTACCGGGAATACAGAAGCTTCACTAGCTTTGCAACTTATCCGAACCTCGTTCTAAAATTAGAGTAGACTCTATACAGAAAAGAAGTCACACGAAGTGCACCCTTCTTCATGATTTAGAAGACTCAGAGAGGAGAGAGGTTTTGGCACAGTTTATATACAGTTCACGGAATAGCAAAGCCGTAAAAGCAGTCAATTAGCACATTAAGCACGGATCATGTAGCAAAATCAGATAAAGCCAAACACAACAATTATTCTAAGCTCGAATTCTGAACCCTGAACAAAACGTTCTGGGTTTTTTTTGCCAACAGAGTCGCCAGAGCTGTCACACCTCCTTTTTACCTACTACACCCCGTTGAGGGGAATAATAAAGGGAGTTTTTCCAATCAAAGGACAATCGAAAGGGGATTAATTTATTAAGAGATTCAGAGTCGCCACTTGGGAAATTTATGGTGCCCAAGTCACCGATTGAATCCCGAATCGAGGAAAATAATGACTCTATATTACAGTCCGCGAACCAGAAATCCGGATAAGGAATTTTGTTAACCCAGGAGAAGGTGTTAGGCATTCCCGAGTTCCGTGGTTCTAGCACGGTCGCTCAAATGTTATATTTTGCTTGAATTATCTGATTTTAACAATTATGAACCTATGTGCAAATTTTATTTTTAACTGCATTTTAATTAATTTTAACGAAAATTGAACATCGTTTAAAACATGTTTTTGGATTGCGCCACATGAAATGCACCCGCAATCCGAAACATATTTTATCCAATATTTTAGGACTTGGATTGGATCACATGAAATGCACCCCCGAGTTTAAGAAGGAAAAAATTATTAAAACCGCACCTAAAGAGTCTAACGCGTTATTATCTTCGGGAAAAGCCGTGAAATTCGCTAAACGGCCCATCCCGGAATCCAAGTATTTTATTTTAACCATTTATTGAGGACCCCGCAATTTCGCATTTTTATTTGGCGAAGCTCGTCTCATTTATTATTTAAGGATATCCTAAGGCGACTCTGATTTTCTATTTACTTTGTCTCTAAAAAATGAAGAAAAGGTCCTAATTATTTAATATTATAAAATCAGGCTTCAAGTTCAAGTCCGGATTCAAATAAAAGGGGGAACCTTTTAATTTGAACCCGCTACCTAACTCAAAGCCCAAACTTATATTGCCGACTCTTAATTGAAATCTTGAAAACGGGCCCAAACGTGAACCGAGGCTCAAAATTTGCCTAAAGGCAGGCTAAATCCTTGTTCTACAATCAAACCACCATCTCACTTCAATTACTCAACCAACTACATATTGGAACTTATTCAAGTCACTCTAAATATTTCCACCAATTATGATCACGGAGAAACCAATGTTCACTTTTCCATTTAACAACATATTGAATACCAGAAGACCGAATTAAGTTTCATATTATTTCACTTAATTGAATACTGGTGGATTTATGTGTATTACTCCAAGTGTAAGGCATATAGAAAAAAACCGATTTTTTTTTGACAATACCAAACAATCCGACTACTTTAATTTAATTCGAGCTAGCGGCTTAGAGAGTAAGAAACTATAATGGTGTTTGTGTATTAAGCAATTGAGGGCTAAACCTGAAACTATCCAACTCTTATTCAGTATGAGCAGAGGAGTCGAAAATTGTACAAAACTTGATTTTAAGACTATCCAAACGTTAATTACAAAACGCTAATCCATGAATTTCCATTCGATTCTTGCTGTTCAACAGATCACAGTCAACTACACCTATTACATGGATGATTATCTACTAAATTACCACTAAATGTAATATCACAAATCTAAAGGTTCCAACATTCCACAGTCTGAATTAACAGTCCACAGTTCAAATTGACGGTTCATCACGATTCATAATTCACAACAATCTTAATTGAACAGTTGACATTATAACTAGAATGAATTACAGCTAAAGAACTACATAGTATTCTACTGATTTCAACTACTCAAATGAGCACAAGTTCGGACATTACTTCATTTCAGTCCCCTTTAAAGCTACATTAGTGAGAATCCAAATGTGTACCCAGAAATGGAATACAATGAAGAAAAAGAAGGAGCGATCAGCACAGCAGATACCACAGCAACAACAACTAACAACCAGCAGCAACCAATGAAGCTAAATAACAGTCCAGAAATGACCCAACACCAATTGTAAACCAACAGCAATACCAACACACAAATAGGAACACACTCCACAGTGATAAACAACAACTAATTGAACCCCCAAACTCCTTAAAATCAAACCAGAACCACTCTGAATCCCAATGAAACGGTAACAACCTCAAAATTGAATGCCTAGCCCTTTTTTTTTAAACTGACTCTCAAAAGCCAAAAGAAGAACAAGAACTAACTTGAAAAAAATCTCCTAGACTGATTTTCAAGACCCTTTTCAACTGATTTTCAATGTGTGACCTCTGAAAAAGATGGTTTCAAAATCCAACCAAGAACTCTTCAAAATGTTCTTTTAAGAATTACCAAACTCTCAAGTTTCTAAGCTCTCAAAACTGATTTTTCAGGAAAAAGATCCAGCCTTAAAAGTTCTGTCAAAATGCTTTCTCCCATCCCCTCAACTCTGTCCTAACCCCCTATTTATATGCAGACTACAACCAACCCTCCTTGGATACTTCAACAATTAGAAACCCTTCTGCCCATGATATTCCCTGCCATCCCTACTAGAGCATGTCTTGTTTTATTTTTTAATTACCTTGTTCCCCACTAACCCTTGTCCTTTCCTATTCTTAATTTAATTGTTATGGGCATATTATAGTATTCAATTACTTCCCATAAACCATCCCATGCTATTATTTTTTCCACACCACCATTATTAAAACAATATATTAGATTAATGGTATACTTAGTACCTTACTGTCAGACCATCAAATTAAGCCATTTTCCAACTTTTCAATTCCCAAATTACCCCCTGAACTTACTATGAATTATTGTCCTAAACCAACACTCTTCCAAACCATATCAGCTATAACCAAATCACCTAAAAAATGAGAAATCCTATCAATTTGATTAACTAAACATATGAAACAAATTATATTTCTAAATCAAACCTAAAAAAAGGTTGATGGAATACTGTAAATACACTGAACGAAAAATAGACTGAATTCATAAGCAAAATGATAGACAATCACAGATAACACACTTTGAACTAACAGTAATAGCGAGCAATTACGGGAATAGCTACAATTTTATACAAAACTTACTAACATTGACTGATTCGAATCATTCAGAAAACAAAGAAGAAACACAATGCAGAGTAAACGCGAAACATTCGAACTTAAACAAAAATAAGAAAGGAGTAGAAGATGAATTTACTGAACAAAAGCTAATAGAAAGAAATAAAACGAAAACCTACCAGTTAAACGGGGACTGGGTTCGAACCTCCAAAGTTTTTGGACTTGGGGCCAAGACGGACCCTAGTCGAGTGTTCTTAAATGAGAACACATTCAACTAAGGTCCGTTTTGACCTCAGTCTCTGAACTAGCTTCATATAATCATTTTAAAACTTTTGATTCGCGACTTTCCGGGTTGATTTGAAGCAAACTAAGGGTGGTTTAGGAATGAGGGAGGTTAGATGGTCAAAAGGTGTGAGTTTGGGGTCAAGTGGACAAGCTAGGGTTTGGGACGGGGACCTTCGATTGGAGATTCGAAACAAATGGTGATGATTCGAGGACAATGGAGTGTTGATTTGGAAAGAGGAGGGCATGGTGGTTCAAGGGTGTTGTTTTCATATCCAACAGCATCGTTGCCACCGGCTTTTAGGCGAAGGGGTACGAGGGCGGCGCTAGGGTTCCTCGTCTCTTTCAGAGATGAGGTTTGAGAGAGAGATATGAAGAGTTGGGGGGAGGTCTGAAAAGGGGGGGGGGGCTGGGTCTTTTTGGAAATATATATACAACATTGGGGGAATGAATCCAGGCCGTTCGATCTGATGAGATCGACGGCTTGGATCCATTCATTAATGGAAACGACATTGTTTCAATTTCATCGAGACCGGATCGGTCTTTGGTGGAAATGGGTCGGGGCATGGGGGTGATTTGCGGCCGTTGGATCAAATGATATGGATGGCCTGGATCGACGGGCTTGAAACGGCATCGTTTCTTCGATGATGGGGACTGAACTGGACCGTTCGATTTGTCTGATCGACGGTTCAGATTTGAGACGCTTAAACGACATCGTTTGGCTGGGCATGGAGATGGACTAGACCGGCTGAGGCATCGATTGGGCCTGGGATTTCTTTGAAAACTGGCCCAATTCCGAATTTCCTTTCCTTTTTTCATTTTTCCTCTTTTCTTTCATTTCCTTTTTTTAATTCCTAATTTAAAACCCAAAAATCCTAGATTAAATCATAAAATCAAAAATTAACTTAAAATACTAATTAAATTTTAATAATAATTATCACACAAAATTAAATACCAATTAAACATAAGATCACACAATTTGGACGTTAAATGCTAAAAATGCGAAGTACATTATATTTTTTGTGGTTTTTCCATTTTGCAAAATAAACTTAACTACTCCTAATTGTAGAATTAAATCCTAAATTAAAATGCGACATATTTTGTATTTTTTTATTAATTTTAAAAAATAAACATGCACGGACAAATGCGAACAATAAGAGAAAAATAACACAAAATCCACAAAAATTGCAAACAACAAAAAACTATTTTATTTCGAATTTTTGGGAGTGATTCTCATATAGGGCAAAAATCCTGTGCTCACGGGGGGCGCTACATTCGTGTTATGATTATAGGTGGTTCTATAGCAGGTACTCCAGTCCACCGGCAGTAGCACCTCCTCTACTTTTCATCAGCTGTATTGGTGAGCCCCACTCCATCGCGGGGTCATGTTATGTATCTTTTGTTCATTTTCTGAATACATTTTGGAGTATAGCCAGAGCCTTGTCGTCGACATTTCTCTATTGCTCTTATCTTGTATTTAGAGGCTCCGTAGACTATTGTAGGTGGTGGTTGATGTTGGGAGTCCGGGCTAGAAATGTTGGTTCTTGATAAGCATGTTTTTCATTAAATTTGTAAACTTGTAATATTTTGAAAACTAAATGAAGCAATTAGCAAGAATGAAATGAGGGTTGCTAACGATAGATTTCTTTGCATTTTATTAAATGGGATAATATCCCCTCTTTATTTATGAACTAGTTTGGGTAGAATGAAACATAGCAGGCTTGCTCAGTCGGGTTTACTCGATTGAGCGCCGGTCGCGCTCCTCGAATTTTGGGGCGTGAAAAACTTGGTATCAGAGCCTAAGGTTTTAAAGTGTCCTAGGATGTCTTGGAGCCATGTCTAGTAGAGTCCTTCTTATCGGTGTGTTGTCGACCACATCTATAAGTTGGAGGCTATTTGGACATTTAGGAATTTCACCCTTCTTTGAAATTCTGGATCGTGCTATAGAGCTCAAGATAAAGATCTAATTTCCTTGTTATGTTCCATTTCTTAAATGAGTAATCCATGAGTGCGAAGCAGCGAAGAAGGAGTAACCCCGCCATTGAATATGAATTTAGGAGAGTTGCGCAAGTTCGTAGGGAGGATGCATCAAGTTGTGGAAGGATTGGAGGAACTTGTTGCTAAGGGAAGTGTCATTGTCCCTTCTAGTATCTCTGCACCACCTGAGAGTGCGCTGAGAGCATCTAAAAAGCAAAAGAGGGCTGTTGGTACTAATAAGCCGGAATGCTCAGTTTGCAAGAAGCATCACTTGGGGAGATATTGGATGACTCTCGAGATATGTTATGGTTGTGGAAAGAGGGGACACAAGAAGGATAACTGCCCTAGGTTGGGTACACATATCGCGGTCTATCCAGTATGTGGTAAGGAACATTTAACATGTCGTGAGAATGCCCAACAATGTGTTTGGGGTGGTAGATCAGGGAAATTCCAAGGACCTGCACAACAAACCAACACTGGAATGGGTACTCCCGCATTGGAAGCTCGGAGAAAGGACGAGGGTAAAGTCTATAGTGTATGCAAGGATGGAGATTATCAGGTCGGTGGGGCAAGTCAGTTTAGCGAACCTCGCCCCCGTTGTGTGAGATGTGGGAAATATCATCTGGGAGTATGTCGCTATGGTACCAATGTGTGCTACAAGTGTGGTATGTTAGGTCACCTTCAAAGAGACCATCATTTATCTAGCCAGATCGCAGGCAGGGGTGCAGCGCAACCAGCTAGTTCTACAACTACTTCACCTATAGCGCCTTCGGGACAGAGAGCAGTCGGGGGTGATATGCGAAACTCGGGGGGGGGGGGACAAATAGGTTCTATGCTATGAGGAAGCATCAGAGGTCGGAGTCTTTTTCGGGTGTGGCTACTGGTATATTGACTTTTCAATCTCGTGGTGTATATGCTCTTATTGATTCCGATTTCGCTATGTCATACGTCAATCCTGGTATTACTATGGAATTTGGGATAGAGTCAGGACGACCTTATAGTCCATTATGTGTATTTACCCTTTAAGCAAGATGTATTACCCGTGAAGCCTCTTCATTATAATTATCTTACTTGCAACCTCTTGTGGAATTGAGTCTTACAATGATTTCCTGAATGGAGTCAGAATTCGAGGGTAACTAATTCTACTTGCTTTCCTAGACTCTCACTAAGGAACCATATCTTTTGAATTTCTTACAAGTAATTTTACTCAAAAAGATGACATGTATTCACTTGTGCTTATGCATAACCCGTCATAAAATTTGCCTATGTAGTACCAAATTCTATGTAAAGTATCCCGGTATTGCGATCCTTCTTGAGTCACTCTTTTCTCCCTGTGTAGATGACTTCTATGGTTCAAATAACCACTCTGCTCCTTCGTTAATATTATCATAAAGTTTTTCACTATCTAGTGACATGAGATCCTATCTCAGCTCCTATTATAGATGTGCATATCAGTTGAAGCGGGGCAGTTATCTATATAAGCTTATGAGAAATTTGAGATCTTCACAAACCCGCCACAAGAAGGCCTTTTCTTTTCCTATTGTAGTATGACTTTCGTTCTCACTTAAATTGTTTCGCAATAAGTAACTCATTTTACTCCTAGAATTGAAGTTGTCGTAAAGTGGCCAGGTATTACAGCCGTAGAATTATGATAACAGGACCATTTCAATCTTCATCTCATAAGAAAAGAGTTTATTCCCTCTCCAGCCAGTACCTGAAACCCCCCCCATTTAATGAGTCCTGGCAATGTGGACTCAATCGTGAAAGGTTCGTATTTGGTGTTTCAGATTTGGCGCATAACATATTAGTTTGAAAGGCAAGTTGTCGTATCTTCATCATTTCTCATATAGGATAAACTATCAAGAAGGTTTGAGCGGTTCAGAGTATACTAACCTCACAAGTGCTTAACTTCTATTTCATTATCATGGGCTTATGGCACAGGTTCCTTGTATCAATCAATATTAGGAGTGTAATTCGACATTATACCTTGAAACCCCTATCCCATTCAAGGTGTCAGAGTATTCCCACTCTTGATAATTTGATTTTCCCCACACTCTCAGAGTCGATCGGTGGTATGTACCTGGATATTCCTCTAATAAATAATTTCTATTGCCGATACGCTATTGTGAGCACGTAATTTTTACCCTAAGCAAATTATTCCAAAAAGGTCAAATAAAATGATTTTACAATTTCAAGAATTTTGTTGCATTCTTTTTATTAATTAGTCACATGATAACTCATATTAAAAATACAAAAAAAGGCATATACATTAAGATTTTTAGTTTTTACATTTTTTTAGTATTAATGCATTTTTGGAAAAAAAACAGATAGAAGAAAAATCGGAAAAAGTAGTTCATTTTAGCTTTTATTGTTTTAATTGAAAATTACTACAAAATAGTTAGTAAAATAATTTTTTGAGTTTAATTAGAATAATTGTTAATTTTAATTTCGATTTTATAAATCAGAAAAATACAAAATATTATATATATAAACAATAATCTTTGGGCCAAAAAATACACCAAAACAAAACCCCAACCCAACCCAAAACAAAACCCCAACCCAACCCAAAACAAATATTGACCCAAGCCCAACCCGTTTTACCCTTGGAAATATCGGACACCCTCTAGAAAGAGACACGGTATTTCCGTGTCTCTATACCTTCTCCATCTCTCCATTTTGAACGAAAAAAGCCCTGGCTATATACGAAGAATAAGAAGGAAGGCAAAAGGGGGAGAACATTAGAGAGCAGAGAAGAGGAGAGGAAGGAAGCTTAGAGGAGATTTTTCGGAGAGTAGAATTTTGAGGAAAGCAAAGAAAAATTCTAGAATTCTAGGGTAAAAATAAAAATTCTTGAGTTTTGATTTCTAGTTTTTTTGGATTTTTGGTTTTCTTCTGAAGTTTCGCTTGAAATCCAAGCTGGTTGTTAAGCTCATTGCTGTGCTGTTTGTTGAATTCCAGTTGACACCTCCCGTTTCTCGCTAGCATTTCTATTTACAAAATTCCGATCGAAGGTTTATAAACTCGATTGGAATCTCCTAGTCAATTTTTTTTACTTTGAGGTACTCTTCTCAATTTGGATAATGTATTTTGATAATCTATAGCTCTATTATGCTGAAATCTGTAATAATGTGTTTTTTATCATTCTAAATGTTTGGTATTCATCTTTCATTTCTCTGTTTTGCGCTGTTACTGGTGCGTCGATTAGATTTTTTTTTTAGTTTTCAGTTGTCGTTTAGTCATGTGATGTGGTTCGTCATTCTAAAAATTGTTTTA
>MU678815.1:3392-56170 GCA_026770625.1 Nicotiana glauca
GACTGTAACAGAGTCAAACTTTCCTCGGTTCGGGATTAATTCGATTACTTGGGACACCATTATATTCTCAAGTGGCGACTCTAAAACTTTTAAATAAATAATCCCGTTCCGACCGTCCTTTAATTGGAAAAACTCTTTTTATTTATACCCTTTTGCTGGGGTGTAAGCGCCGTAAAAAGGAGGTGTGACAGATAAAAAGGCTGAAGCACAGGTCAAGTACAACCAATTGCGCAAAAGGATTCGGGAATGTAAAAGTGAGCACTGTGAAATACGGGAAGCCAGTCAAAAACTAATTGAAGAGTGGAAGGATATGGTTGTCAAAGCCCAAAAAAATGATTACTTGCTGAAGGAATGATTATTTGGAGCGAAGTATAGTAGAGTTGGAAAAGAAGTATAGTGGAGTTGGAAAAGAAGTTTCTGAAGAGGGTCGAAGACTGCCGGACTGCTGAAGGAAATGAAGGCGGACATCTGGCCGGAGCTTACTTGCTACTAGGACTGCGCGAGCTAGGGAAGCTGTTCGATGGAGCCAATGATGCCAAGTCTGGGGAAGGTCCCTTTGGGACCAAATAGATAGGAATTTCGATTTCCGCTTTATAAAATGTAATAAGGTCAAAGGCCATTAGTGATTTTTATTCTCTTGTTATTTAGTGTCGTTTTGGGATTCGTCTACCTTTTATCAATAAAATGAGGCATTTAGCATTCTAAGTTCTCCAAATCAACTTGTCACTAGGCCTACCTCGGGCATAACGAGGTCCCCAAAATTAGGACACGCTTTATATTTCAAGCACTACGTGTTTAAATATTGTAACATTTTTCTAATGATCTTCACTGACTTGTTATCTTTTGTTTTTACTTTTTGTCTATTCCCCTCCCCAAAGGTTAGTTCGTGAACTCTGACAACATCATCATATTTTACGAGATCCAGGGGCCCTCCACCTACTCCTCCTCCCAGTCCTGTCAAACACAAATACAAAGGGAAAATGGAAGATTCGAACAACTCAATTGAACAGGCAGAGGTCACTCATGGCACTCTGGTCCCAAAGGAAAATGCATCCCAGCTAGAATAAAAGTTGTTGAAGTTTCAGGAAGAACTTGATCAAGTTCGAAATTTGGCAAGTCTGTCATTTTCCCTCACCACTCTAGAGGTTACTTTCCCAAATACTCAAAATCCTGCACCTCTGCAAAACATCCCAAAGCAACAAAACCATCCTGCTCCTCACCACCACTGCAATACCTGCCATACCTCAAATAACACCCCACTGATCATCCCAGAACTCCAAAAACTCCACAAATGATCACTGCCACACCCAACACATTACCCCCATCTATGTGGAGACTGTGCCACACTCCACCCAGCCCATCTCAAGTATACCCGAGTCCGATGATAAGGACTTGCTCATAAGAAATCTGGCCGAAGAGCTTAAAAGGTTGACTAGCATAATTCAAGGCGTTGAAGGTAGTAAAGGAATTGAGGGGCTAAACTATGAAGATCTTTGCATACAGCCCGATGTCGAACTGCCCGAGGGATACAAACCTCCCAAGTTCAAGATGTTTGATGGTACAGGGGATCCCAGGGTCCACTTGAGAACATATTGTGACAAGCTGGTCGGAGTGGGAAGAAGAGATGAGAAAATTAGCATGAAGCTTTTCGTGACGAGCTTGAAGGGAGATGCCTTATCTTGGTACATTAGCCAAGATCCGAAAAAGTGGTCGAGCTGGGTAAGCATGACGTTTGATTTTATGGATAGATTCAGGTTTAACACGGAGAATGCACCAGATGTGTTCTATATTCAAAATTTGAAGAAGAAACCCACAGAGACCTTCCCCGAGTATGCTACTCCATTGAGATCAGAAGCTGCTAAGGTTAGGCCTGCTTTGGAAGAAGAGCAAATGAACAAATTCTTCATTCGGGCCCAAGACCCACAGCATTATGAGAGGCTGATGCTGATCGAGAATCACAAGTTTTTTTACATCATCAAGCTAGGATAAAGGATCAAGGAAGCTATCAAGAGTGGTATGGTTACGAACTTTGAAGCCTTACAAGCTACCAATAAGGCTTTACAGTCTAGTGGTACGTCCAAGAAAAGAGACGTAGGTGCTGTAATAGTTACACAGAGGACCAAATCCCCTATCAAATACCAAACATACCCAATACCTCCAATCACATATCAGCCTACCCTAAATTACTAAGCACCCTCACCCTCTAACCATACTCTACCACCCACTTATCAATCATCTCCACCCCATGCATATTAGCCCACTTCACCTAAATACTCCCAACCAGCACATGTTTACCAAGCCTACAACACCCAACCATCCCACTCTTAATCACCTCCCCCACGTCAAAACTTCCCTAGACCTCGACCAAATTTCGACCGCAGACCTCCCAAACAGTATACCGCCATTGTTGAACCAATTGACCAGCTGTATGAAAGGCTCAAAATGCTAGTTATATCACCCCTAACCTGCCACAACCCCCGAAAACCCTTCCCAGTGGGTCAATCCAAATAAATCATGTGCATACCATTCCGGCATAAAAGGACATACCATTGATGAATGCCGCTCTCTGAAGGATAAGATCCAGACTTTGATTGACAAAAAGATCATTTTAGCAAAGGAGCCAGCTCCGAATGTACGCAATAACCCTCTGCCAGACCAAAAGGGCGGAGGTTTTCACATAATCGAGATAAAGGATGATTGGGACCTCAATGGATCAATCGGTTTAATCACAGAAGGCGACAATCCAAAGAAGCCAGTAGTCACCCTTAATCCGATTGTGGTCCAGATTCAGCCTTCTGGAGCTGCCGACGTAAACATGTCCATGTCACTCAATTTTGAAGCACCATCATCTACAAAGACACAAGCACTAATTGAGGTTGAGTTTATATCACCAGCAAACACACCTACACCCTTTGAAGTTGCAGTCTTACCGCCTAAGGGGCCTACTCCGTTCGGAGTAAAGATAGCCACGCCAATTCTAGTGGCAATGTCGGTAGTAACACCATTCCACACAAAGGCCATACCTTGGGACTACACAGCCGAGGCTACAAGAAAGAGGAAGGTCGAGTTTGGGGAAACCGTTGCGGCATAAGGTATGACAAGAACTGGCAGGGTTTATACCCTGAAACATCTGGCTGAGTCAAGCAAGCAAGCCTCTAGTAGGCCAACCATCACTAAAATCAGGCTCGACGATCTCTGGAGAAAGATACAAGCCAAAGAATACTCAGTCATTGATCAGCTGAACAAAACACCGGCATAGATTTCTATCCTTGCTTTGCTACAAAGTTCCGATGCACACAAGAATGCCTTGCTAAGAGTGCTGAGTGAGGCATATGTACCAAGTAACATCATCGGTGGAGAGATGGCGAACATGATAGTGCAGGTATTAGAAAGTCAGAAGATCACTTTTTACGAAGATGAGCTGCCGCCAGAGGGGTTGAGTCATAACAAGGCACTGCACATCACCATACAGTGCGAATATTATTTTATCACCAGAATCCTGATTGACGGAGGATCCAGCCTCAACATTTATTCGTTGGTGACACTCGGAACATTAGGAAAGGGGCTGCATGAGATCAAGGACGGGGTCATCAACATCAAAGCTTTCGACGGATCCCAAAGGTCCACTATTGGGGAAATTATCTTGTGCTTGCAAATGCGGCTTACTTGGTTCGATATTGATTTTTAAGTGATAGACATGCTAGCATCTTACAATTTGCTGTTGGGACGACCATGGATTCATGCTGCTGGGGTTGTAGCATCAACATTACATCAGGCCGTGAAGTTTAAGTGGAACCACCAAGAGGTGATCATTCATGGCGACGGTAGCAATCCCATATATAGTCGCCAGACTATCCCAACAATAGGAGGAAGAAGAAGGATAGGCAGGGAAACTTACCACCACATCGAGCGAGTCAGCGCCATTGATAAGGACAAATGGTGGGACAAAAAAATTGAAAGCATATTGAATTGGAGTGGATATGAACCTGTCAAAGGGCTTGGCAAGAACCTCCAGGGAATCACTAAGCCTATCAAACTAAAGAAACATGCCACCACCTTTGGATTGGGATATGAGTATACTTGGGAGGAATTCAACCATTTGTCGCCACCATGGTGCGGTCCTTACTATCCATTGGTGCAGCTAATACCTCGTTTGGAACAGACGTTCCAACTGGCCGAAGTTATCTATGGGTCAGAAGAAGAGGAAGCACTGGCAGCAGTGAGGAATTTGTTTCTAGAAGACGATGACATAGATTGTTGTGTAATTTTCGAGGATGAGGGAGAGGAAAGCCCTTCCATACAGGCTGTAAGCATAGGATCATGCCTCAATAACTGGGCCATCAGAACCACCAGACCCCGGCGATCCTCGGGGTAGCAAGGCTAAACAATAATCATGCACTATCTTTTATTTTTACTAGTTGACTTTCCTTTTGCATTTTTAATTTTTTCGCAACAAAGAGCTCCAATGTTCAAAAATAGTTATGGAATTTATCAAATCATTTTGATTTTCTTATAAATCTTACTCTTAATTATTTTCTCTCATTACTTTACTTATACAACATTACTATTACTTATCTTGATGAACCAATGACTGTGACATTGAATGAGACAACGCAATAAACAGACATAGACTCAGAGGAAGATGACATACCAGAAGAGATTGTTAAGGAAGTCGAGAATTTTAAAAATAGGCCAAAGTCTAACCTGGACGAGACTAAGATTGTTAACCTGGGAGATGAAGAGAATGTCAAAGAAATACGAATCAGCATTCACTTATCGCCATCAGAAAAGAAAGAGTACACATAATTTCTAAGGGAATATGAGGATATATTTGCCTGGTCATACGATGACATGACTGGTCTGAGCACATCTATTATGGCACACAAACTGTCGACCGATCCAACATGTCCACCGGTAAAACAAAAGCTTAGAAAATTCAAGCCGGATATGAGTTTGAAAATCAAGGAAGAAGTCACCAAGCAGGTCAAAGCTAAAGTTCTCAGGGTAGTCGAATATTCGACATGGTTAGCCAACATTGTGCCAGTTCCAAAGAAAGATGGGAAACTTAGAGTCTGTGTCGACTACCAAGATCTCAACTGGGCCATTACAAAGGACTACTTCCCCTTGCCGAACATACACATCCTGATTAACAATTTCGCCAAGCATGAATTGCAATCATTCATGGATTGTTTTGCTGGTTATCATCAGATCTGGATAGATGAAGAAGATGCTGAGAAAATGGCTTTCATTATGTTATAGGGCATGTACTGCTACAAGATGATGCCATTTGGGTTAAAAAACATAGGGGCCACCTACATGAGGGTCATGACTACCATTTTCTATGATATGATACACAAAGAGATCGAGGTATATGTAGATGATGATGTCATCAAGTCAAAGAATGACACTGATCACATGGAAGATTTGAGGAAATTCTTCAATAGACTGAGAAAGTACAACCTGAAACTGAATCCTGCAAAATATGCATTCGGGGTTCCGACTGGAAAATTTCTTGGGTTTATTGTGAGTTGCCGGGGAATAGAACTGGATCCATCGAAGATCAAAGCCGTTCAAGAATTACCACCACCAAGGAACAAAAAGGACGTAATGAGTTTCTTGGGGAGACTTAACTATATTAGCCGATTCATAGCACAATCTACAGTTATCTGTGAGTCGATCTTCAAGATGTTGAAGAAGGATGCCGCCACCGAATGGACTGATGACTGCCAGAAATCTTTCGACAGAATCAAGGAATACTTATCAACACCACCAGTCTTAGTCCCGCCTGAGCCAGGTAGACCTTTGCTACTCTACATTGCAATGTTAGATGGTGCCTTCGGTTGTGTCCTGGGGCAGTAAGATAAAACGGGAAAGAAGGAACAATCCATTTATTATCTCAGTAAGAAGTTCACCCCGTACGAGGCCCAGTATTCTCTGTTAGAACGCACCTATTGTGCTCTAACTTGGGTGGCCTAGAAGCTAAGGCACTACTTCTGTGCCTATACTACATATCTCATATCAAGGATGGATCCTTTGAAATACATCTTTAATAATCCCATGCCCACCGGTAAGCTCGCCAAGTGGCAAATCTTGTTGAGTGAATTCGACATTGTCTACATAACTCAGAAAGCAATCAAGGGACGGGCACTAGCAGATCACTTGGCTGAGAACCCCGTGGATGGAGAATACGAACCCCTGAAAATGTATTTTCCTGACGAAAAGGTATCATCCATAGGAGAAGATATTGCAAAATCCTATGATGGTTGGAGAATGTTTTTCGACGAAGCAGCAAATTTCAAAAGAGTTTGCATAGGAGCAGTCCTAGTATCAAAAACTGGTCAACATCATCCAGTGTCTGCCAAGCTCAGGTTCCCGTGTACTAGCAATATGGCCGAGTACGAAGCCTGCATCTTAGGGCTCAAGATGGCCATTGACATGAACATCTAAGAGTTTCTAGTAATGGGGACTCGGGCCTACTCATACATCATGTACGAGGAGAATGGGCAACCAAGAATTCCAAGATACTCCCTTATTTGCACCATGTATAGGAGTTGAGAACGAGGTTCACAAAGACAGAGTTCCAGCATGTTCCCAGAGTCCATCATGAGTTTGTTGATGCATTGGCTACCCTATCATCCCTGATACAACATCTAGATACGAACTTCATTGATCATATTCCGGTGAAGATCCATGATCAGCCAGCTTACTATGCTCATGTCGAAGAAGAAGAAGATGGAAAACCTTGGTTTCACGACATCAAGGAATATTTGGCAAAAGGAGAATATCCAGAGCTTATAAATGCTACTCAAAATCGCACACTTCGAAGGTTGGCCAACAATTTCTTTCACAACGGAGGAATCCTATATAGGAGGACTCCTTATTTGGGATTATTAGGGTGTGTCGATGTAAAGGAATCATCTAAGCTACTAGAGGAAATTCATGCTAGGACCTGCGGTCCACATATGAACAGTTTTGTCTTAGCCAAGAAGATACTCCGGGCTGGTTACTTTGGATGACTATGGAAATGGACTGCATCTAGTACGTCCGAAAATGCCATCGATGTCGGGTACATGCAGACATGATAAAGGTACCCCCGAACGAGCTTAATACAACAAGCTCACCATGGTCGTTCACTGTTTGGGGAATGGATGTCATTGGACCAATCGAACCTGCTGCTTCCAACGGGAACAGATTTATCCTAGTGGCAATTGACTATTTTACCAAATGGGTCGAAGTAGCATCCTACAAAGCAGTGACTAAGAAGGTCGTGGCAGACTTTGTTCGCGACCGTATCGTTTGTTGATTCGGGATTCCATAATCAATCATCACTGACAACGATTCCAACCTCAACAGTGACCTGATGAAGGCCATGTGTGAAACCTTCAAGGTCAAACAAAAGAATTCCACAGCCTACAGACCTCAGATGAACGGAGCTGTAGAAGCCACCAACAAGAATATTAAGAAGATACTAAGGAAAATGATAGAAAAGCATAAGCAGTGCACGAGAAGCTATCATTTGCTTTATTGGGGTACCGTACCACAGTCCGCACATCAACTGGGGAAACTCCCTATATGCTGGTTTATGGTACATAACCGTCATTCCTGCCGAAGTAGAAATCCCTTCCTTAAGAATCATACAAGAAGCTGAGCTCGACGACGCTGATTGGGTGAAAAGTCGTTACGAGCAGCTAGCTCTTATAGATGGAAAGAGAATGAATGCAGTTTTCCACGGTCAACTTTATCAGAACAGAATGTCCATAGCCTTCAACAAGAGAGTCAAACCAAGACGGTTCACACCGGGGCAGCTGGTGTTAAAGAAAATTTTCTCGCATCAAGATGAATCCAAAGGGAAATTCACTCCCAATTGGCAGGGTCCATACATGGTTCATCGGGTTCTGATAGGAGGACCCCTTATACTAGCAGAAATAGATGGAGAAATTTGGCCAAAACCAATCAATTCAGATGCAGTCAAGCGCTACTATGTGTAATCTTATGCTTTCCTATATGATGTAATTTGAACTATGTCTGAACTGATTCCCATTTAAGAGGGGATACATAGGCAGCCTTATGGGTTCAGTCACAATTTAATAAAATTTTCATTTCCCCCATAATTGGAAAGTGGGGCAGAATTTTGAGAAGAGCCCTCAAAATTCCGGAGCCAGAGAAGTTGCAATGTCTTGAACCTCGTCGCAGTCATCGGTTCATCTGAAGAAAACTATTCTTGATTATGTATTTATGTTATATGTTTACTAAATCATGCATGTCTGTTACCAAAATTGCTTTGTTTAGCAACGCTACACCAATGATACGCACAGTATCACCAAAACAGAGCCAAGCAGGTCAAGTAAAGTCATCGGGGATACGAACTAACCTTTCCCTTTTACAAAACTCACAATTTTTCTTTGGATTCAAGCACCCAAGTCGCAAAATCATCGAATATATTATACACTCATATTTTCCAGGAATACAACTCTTAGAGCTGTCATAGCTGTTATCCGCACACAATATCCTCAGCAGCCACAATATCACAATCAGCTATCAGCTACGAAAATTTTATTACTATTCGCCATTCATCTCTTACATAAGGCTACCATTCTACCTTCCAAGGTTAAGCTCTACCCTATCTGCATTCTCTGCATTGCATAAGGCTGCTATTCTACCTTCCGAGGTTAAACTCTACCTCCATCTGCATTCTCTGCATTTTATAAGGCTACTATTCTGCCTTTCGAGACTAAGCTCTATCTCCATCTGCATTTTTGCTTTTCATAAGGCTACCATTCTGCCTTTCGAGACTAAGCTCTGTCTCCTTTTGCATTCTCTGCATTGCATAAGGCTACCATTCTGCCTTCCGAGGTTAAGCTCTACCTCCATCTGCATTCTTGCATTGCATAAGGCTTCCATGTTGTCTTCCGAGGTTAAGCTCTACCTCCATCTGCATTCTTGCATTGCATAAGGCTACCATTCTGCCTTTCGAGACTAAGCTTTGTCTCCATCTGCATTCTTGCATTGCATAAGGCTACCATTTTGTCTTCCGAGGTTAAGCTCTACCTCCATCTGCATTCTTGCATGCATAAGGCTACTATTCCACCTCTCGAGACTAAGCTCTATCTCCATCTGCATTCTTGCATTGCATGAGGCTACCATTCTGCCTTTCGAGACTAAGCTTTGTCTCCTTCTACATTCTCTGCATTGCATAAGGCTACCATTCTACCTTTCGAGATTAAGAACTGTCACATCTGCATGGCTGAAAGATCGCCACTTTATTCATGTTCTGCATGGCTGAAATATCGCCACTTTCTTTACACCTGCATGGCTGAAATATCACCACTTTGTGTACATCTTGGATGGCTGAAATATCGTCGCTTTATTTACATCTTGCATGGCTGAAAGATCGCCAATTATTGCATTTCATGGGCTGAAAGATCGCCACTTATTGCATTTTATGGGCTGAAAAATTGCCAAATTATCTGAGGGCGTCATTGTTCAGAGGCATCATTCTCATATCCCGAGAACGCCATGTCATGGCTTGAAGATCCCTTTAATTTCTTGCACATCATTATTCAAAGGAATCATGGTTCAGAGGCATCATTCTCATAGCCCAAGAGCATCATTTCATAGCCTACGAATCCTTTATTATATGCTTCATGGCCCAGGATCATGGTCTAAGGACATCATCCTAACCATCCAAAGACAGCATTCATGGTCCAACGGGAACTTGCATAATGTGTAAATTTATGCACAATATACGCTTTTATTGTTTATTTGCAGGTAAACCGGTGAGAAATGGCCATCTCGGCAGGAGCATTCCGCTCCACTCCCCACATCCCTACTAAACCTTGACCATTCATCCCAACCTGAATATTGCGTCCGTTCTTGAAAGGTCTCCCTCGGCATGCTCTGCCGACGGATCCTGAACTACATATGGCTTGATTCCTGTAAGACCAGGGATATGTAGGTAGATCAGGAACCAGAACATGACAAATCTCTTCAAACCATTTCATTCGATCAAAATTGGCCATCGTATCTTTACCCGACAACTCTTTCATCCTTCCCGGGTAAAGAGTAGCAGTTGTTGATACCCAATTTTTTCCTGTATATTTTTATATACAAAATACCTTTCAAATAAGCATAGGTATGCATATATAAGTATGTCCAAGAATTTTCCTTTTTTTTAATTTTTAAGGATTTGTAAAGCAATTTTATTGCCCTATTTTACCAGTAAAAACCCAATAATTATTCCCCAAATTATCATTTTTTTGATTCATTTATTGTATTCTTATATTTATACCAAAATATAATTAAGGTAGTTTTTGCACATTTTTTACAAATTTATTCAGTATTTTAAAGCTAAATTGCATATAATTGCAACATTAGCCTATTTTTAAGATTTAATTATGTTTATAATTACAAAAATGATTCCAGTATTTTTTATTTAATACTTATATATTATTAATAAATTTAGTACCTTTAATTTGTTTCCAAAAATTATTCTACAATTTTTGTAAAATAAATAAGGGAAAAAGTGGTTGTTTAACTACTAGCCCTAACTATTTCGATTTTAGCCTAAATCAGCCCCCCAATTAAATCCAATTTCAATCTCAATTCCCCAACCCAATTTTCAATTTAAACCCGCCCCTGACCCAATCAAATCCAACCCGCCCGGCTCCCCGTTTAATCCGGCCACATTTCATTCTTTCCTTTTTAATTTGCCAACCCCCCTTAACACTAACCATTTCCATGCTCTTGGGTCCTTAGTCCTTATGTACTGTAGAAACACCAAAATTACATAAGTAAAGGAGATAATTGCATTAAAACAAGCTAAAATCTAAGCAATTAGTATTGAAATGTGCCGAAATTCCCCGGCACATCAACACCCCCAACTTAAACTATTATTTGTCCTCAAGCAATTAACACGACACTATCCTATTCTAGACTCTATTTACAGAACATGAACCAAAAATGACCATGAGTGGTGTTTGTTGCTAGTACTTCAAGCATGTGACTTCTATTGTTTTACCCTTCCTGAACCAATCAATATATACAAGGAAAACTAATCAACTTGTGAATTTTGAGCCTCCGACAAGGTGACTAAGTGCCACCCTCAGCTGAGTGCCATTGTATTTGCCTCAAAACTCAACTTTTATTCAATCCTTACAATTCATGTGCCCTCACTAGAAGGAAAGTCCCAAAATCACAATATGTACAATGTCAACATCAAGAAGGGACGAATTCACAAAGACACATACTTTTAGGAAAGAGTTTCAAATGTTTCAACATACCATACCATAGGCTTGCCCTTATTTTAATTCATCGCTTTATTCTAAAAATGCTCAGTTGAAGATCTCATAAGGACTTTTTAAGCTTGTAATGTAGGTTTAGAGAAGGGTCAGGTAAGCATTTGGATAAAAGTGACTTCACCCTCCTTGAACACTACTCACATTTTTCATTCTTTTTGCACTTTGTTTTTCTTCAACCCACATAGCCTCATTGGCATCTAGTTCCCAATGTAGAACCACCTTAAATACCTCTCTAATTTTCATCAAGGCTCCATACTTTATATACATACAAATTCTCTCTATATATATATATATATTTTTTTTTTTTTACAAATATTTTGAGGTATATGATCCTACACTCAATGTATAACCTCACCAATTTCCATTTTGACATCACACCTCCAACTTAGGCTTTTATCCTCATTCTCAATGTTTTAAGGAGGGACGGGTTCAAAAGAGGGAATTATTTTACAAAAAGGGGAAAGGTTTGTAATGAGTAGGCCAAAGAAAAAGCTAAAGGCTCAAATGGGGTGACTGGGGATACTATCTATACAATTGGCAGCTTGAAAGGCTAACTGGTTTTCTGAAAATCACAAAGACTACCTAAGGTCATTTCTCCAACCAAGTATAGTTATTATAAGCATAGAAAAAACACCAAAGGCCTTTGCCCTTCCACCAACCGGGCAAGTTCTAGATGGTAGAAGCAACACAAGAATTATTTATACAAAGAACTCTCACACACACGGCACACGAATTGTTTGGCTCACATATTTTGAAGACCTCGAGTCAACACTTGGCAACTCAAAGCTTTCATCATATATATACATATGACTCTAGGTAGACAGAGAGTCACAAAGCGAGCCTCAAATTCACATAGTTGATTTCTCTATTTTATATATATATATATATATATATATATATATATATATATGGAAGGGTATATGCTATATACAGACACACATGTTTGAGACTAAACAGTTACACAGACCGGTCAACATGTTGCATTTTACTGCCCCGATTCTACTATTACACCATTGGAAAAGAACCTGGATAAGAAAAACCAAGGGGAATTCATTACTAACTACCATCTACTTATTTTTGTTACTTTTCTTTTATGCATTAACAAGGGTGTCATAAATACTAATATAAGCATAATACGAACTACACAACACAGAGGAATACATATGTACAACATTTTCTATAACACAAAGGAATACATATGTACAATAGTTTCCAATGTCACAAAAACTATCACAAGGCTACCAAAATGTCAACACAAGGCTACCACCCCCAACTAAAGATCATGCAATAGCATTGCCCCCAATGTAGAAAAACAAAAAAAACAAAGAGTGTAAGGGGCTCCCTAAGGCGCACTAAGCGCTATGGGAGTCAGTAGCCTGCTCTGTGCTGGGAGGGGCACTCTCCGATGCAGGAACTGGGACTGAGAGCTCGACCTAAGGAGGAATCACAACTGCAGAAGGGATCTCTGGCTGGTCCATAACTGGAGCTGGGACCTATGAGCTGCTAGCCTCGCCCAATGGTGGCTGAGTGGACAATGGATATGCAGTGGCGGCCAAATCTGCTAGCGATTGTCCCATTGCTATCTTAAGTTATGCTCGCTCCACCTCCTCAACAGTCGGAGTGAGAATCTGCTTGCCCTTGTCCTGAGAGCCATCATTGTCTGAAAATCCAGAACTCACCTCTTCCTCACCTTCCTCTGACTCTGCCTCCTCAGACTCGGTAGATCGTCCGGAAGCCTCCTCATCAGGAATGTCAATGCGTATCGGAGGAGCTAGAGGCTTGGGAGGCCCGGCTGTAGGAGGAGCATTGTCCGTCATAAGTGTAGAGAAATCAAGGCCCAAGTCCGGAGCTTCTGTGCCTGTAATCTGATCACCATCTGTGGGGATGAGGGATGATAGATCGAACTCCAGATACTGCATCTTTTGGAGCACGGTCTTCATAGAAGTTACCTCCTCCTTGAGGTCAAGCAACTCACTAATTTCACCTCGCTCTATCTTCTCCACCCTCAACTCAAGTTGCTACAAACGATCCTCATACCCTGACTGTTGCTGTTTGAGGGCTGTCACTGCGGATTGCATAGGAGTCAGGGCTTGCTTTATGAGATTAGAGAATATCTTCAAAAGTTGGTCTACCTTGGCATTGGAATACTGAGCTAGTAGACCAAGCTTTGAGACAACAGGAATGGCAATAGTAGGCTGGACAGTGGTGGATTTACAAGCAGGCTCGGAAGTAGAAGTGGAGGCCACTGTAACCTGAGGAGTCACCGGAGTCTAGGAGTTGTTGTGCTCTAAATCAATTGGATCCTGAACCTAAACTTGGGGTGGGGAAAAAGCATCAGTGATACGAGTGATATCAATATCCCTCGTCTTCTTTCCGGTTTTGTCATAGTATGGCATGAGGGGAACTTTCACAGCTTTACAAAGGGCTGTGATCATGCATGGGAAAGGAAGTGAAGTGGCATGCTGCATTGCCCGGATCCCTATTTCTTGGAAGATCAACGCTCCAACATCTATCCCGATACCAGTCATTATATAGGCAATGAGAAAGGCTTTCTCAATGGCTATTTCAGTCTCATTCCGAGTTGGTAACAGTCGAGAAGTAACAAAACTGAGCCAGTAGCGACCCTCTCTCATGAGATCCTCCTTATATATCTTGTGTCGAGGGTTGATCCAAGTGGGAGTCCCCTTTGCTATCACTGACGCAATCCACCCACGTTCACTTTCCCTATTTGTAAATTTAGCATTGTATTCAGCAGTGCCTGCTCTCCAACCAGGGAAGTATAATTTATTTATGTCGTCAGCGTCACAGGACACACTCTTCTCCCGAACTATGACAGTATCAGTGAAAATTCTGTTGTGTTTGTGGTACGCTATCCTAGAGGCTGCATAGGAAGCATAGAATTCCCTCACAATGGTCTCATTGTACTCAGTTGGTGGCTTAGCGAAGCACTCCCATCTCCGTGTTTTTATGTTCTCTAATATATGGGGGTACTGGTCTTTAAGCCCGTTCAAGCTCAATTGTTTCTCGGCCAAGATTTTGCGCTTGGTGAGCCCTTCTCTATAGAGTTTCCTGGACCCCTCAACCCCGAATCGGAGTTGGAAGTCTTCTCCTCATTTCCTTCTCTCTTCAACCTCTAAATTGACTGATGGCATGGTCTACTCCTCCTTAGACTGGGAGGGGCTTGGAACATTTTTCTCTATCCGCAAACGCTTTGCCTGAGATGTCTGGCGACTTTTGGAAGCCCTTTTTTATACAGAAGATGAGTGTTTCTTTGGAGCCATATCTGCACAATGGTGAAGTGTGAGTGATATTATTAGCAATACTGAGAAGAATCAAAAAAATTTAAAGAAAAACATGAAATGCGACCTGATTCTGCGATCACAAAACCATAATGCGGACCGCAGAATCATCGCAACACTTGTAGTCTCAACTGGGGTCTTAGTCTGCGGTGGATTATGCGATCGCATAACCACTATGAGGACCGCATAACCATCATAAAATGGACTTGAACAAAACATACATCACACAATGCGATCGCAAACCCCACTGCATAGTGGAAAATGCGATCGCAGAACAACCGCAAAAAACATGGTTCAAAACTTGGTATTTTGTGTAGCTCTGCGGTAACTTTGCGTTCCGCATATCAATAATGCGATTGCAAAGTCACTGCATTTCACCATCTTCCTCAGAAGGAGTAGGGTTCAGTTTTGCGACCAAAATGCGGGCCGCATTTCAACTTTGCGGATCGCAAACGCCTTCATCATCAGGATTCAAGCAACCATCTCAACAATGGTGGTCCTATTTCCTTCTACCCATTACCCCAAATGGTTTCCAACCTAGAATCGACTAAAATACGGAGAAACAACTAAACACAGCCACACATAAACACACATTTGCAGAACGGGATGAATGAGAATCAACGAGCACACAATATGAATCGTAAACAAGAAGAGTGGGGAACGTGTACATACCGGCGAGGCTTAGTGTGCACACTACAGGGATGAGTTTGAAGATTTGAAGCTTGGACGATTCGATTCCTTGTTGTTTACAGCCCTGTGTCCGTTCGTATTTTTCTCTTTTTTGTTTTTCTCCGTTCTTTTTGCTTTCTTTGTTCTTTTTACTTTTTTTTTGTTTTGTTTTGTTTTGAGTGAGTTAGAGACTAGAAAAATGCGGCCACATACCTTGTCAATTCTGCGGTAAGTAAGGCACCGCATAACATACAATACGACTGCATGTGTTATGCGGTGGGTTCAATTGAACTGATGAAGAGTCAAAAATGCGATCGCATAAGTGAAATGCGGTTCGCATAGTGCACAACCACATCGCATTCTGACACTCAATTTTGGCCAAACCCACTCTGCAATCAATATGCGGTCAGCATAGTTAAAATGCGACCGTATCTTTGCAGCAGACTTCACATAGCAATTTTTCTTACCTTCCTCATGGATTCCCACCATGTGTAGTGATCTTTTGAACCCCCTGCACTCTCACACACACTTTAAATTGCTCAAATAAATCTATCTAGCAAAAATTAAAAACTCAAAGAACAAAAGAGTGTTACCACACATGGGTTGCCTCCCATGAAGCGCTTGATTTAACGTCGCGGCACGACGAAGTTGATGTTCCTTTTGATTCAAAGCCAATTGCTCCACCACATGTTTCTCCCCATCTGTATCCAAATAATGCTTGATGCGTTGGCCATTTACCTTGAATGTCCGGGACCCATCCTCTGATGTTAGTTCCACCGCTCCATAAGGAGAGACATTGAACACTTTGAATGAACCGGATCATTTGGATTTGAGCTTGCCCGGAAACAGTTTTATCCTTGAGTTAAAGAGAAATACTAAGTCACCCGATTTGAACTCTCTTTTCAGAATTTTCTTGTCATGGACAAACTTTATCCGTTCTTTGTACACAGCTGCACTCTCATAAGCATGGAACCGAAATTCCTCCATTTCATTGAGTTGTGTTAACCTCAAATTAGCAGCTTCAGCCCAGTCCAAGTTCAACCTTTTCAATGCCCACATAGCCTTGTGTTCCAATTCCATAGGTAGATGACAAACTTTACCGAAAACCAACCGATAAGGAGAAGTACCGATAGGAGTTTTGTATGTCGTGCGATATGCCCACAAGGCATCATCTAGCTTCCTTGACCAGTCGGTTCTATTTGCGTTAACAGTTTTTGCTAGGATGCTCTTGATCACCTGGTTGGAAACCTCAACTTGACCATTTGATTGTGGATGATAAGGTGTGGCCACCTTGTGCTTGATGCCATACTTCTCAAGCAGCCCCGAAAAAGCTTTGTTGCAGAAATGAGATCCACCGTCACTAAGAATTGCTCCAGGAGTGCCAAACCGAGTGAATATGTTTTCTTCATGAAGGCGATCACACTCCTCGCCTCATTGTTTGGTAAGGCAACTGCTTCAACCTATTTGCAGACATAATCAACAGCGACCAATATATACTTCATTCCGTAAGAGCTCACAAAGGGACCCATAAAATCAATTCCCCAAACGTCGAAGATTTCTATCTCCACCATAAAGTGCATTGGCATTTCATGCCTCTTGGAGATTGATCCTTGCCTTTGACATTGGTCACACGCTTTGACCATTTGGTTAGTATCATGATAGACTTGCGCCAATAATATCCACATTCAAGTACCTTTGATGTCGTTCGGTTTCCTCCATGATGGCCTCCGACCGGTGATTCATGGCATGCCTTTAGAATAGGCATAATCTCTTCTTCTGGAACGCACCGTCTAATCATATTGTTAGCACACACACAGAACAAGAATGGCTCTTCCCAATAATATTGCCGACAATCTCTCAAAAACGTTTTCTTTTGATATGACTCCAATCCCTCCGGAATAAGGTCACTCACCAAATAGTTAGCAATATTGGCATACCACAGAGCAAAAGTGCTATACAATGCCAATATGTGCTCATCCGGAAAAGCATCATTGATTTCAAGATCTTCCTTTGGTCTCCCTACCTCCTCAAATCTTGACAAATGATCCGCCACTTGATTTTAAGTTCCCTTGCGATCCTTGAGTTCAAAGTCAAATTCTTGAAACAACAAGACCCATCGAATCAACCGAGGCTTTGCATCATTATTTTCCATGAGATAGCAAACAGTCGCATGATCTGTGTACATCACCACCTTGGATCCCAACAAATAGGCCCAGAACTTCTCAAAGGCATAAACAATGGCAAGAAGCTCTTGCTCAGTGACCGTGTAATTCATTTGTGCCCCATTGAGTGTTTTACTTGCATAGTAGACCGGATGAAGCACTTTGTTGTGACGTTGGCCAAGCATCACTCCAATGGCTACACCACTGGCGTCACACATGAGCTCGAAAGGAAGAGACCAATCTGGTGTGACAATAATAGGTGTCGTGGTGAGCCTTAGCTTTAATTCCTCAAAGGCTTTGAGGCATTTCTCATCAAACACAAACTTGGTATCTTTTTCAAGGAGTTTGCAAATAGGATTAGCAATCTTGGAGAAGTCCTTGATGAAGCACCTATAAAACCCGGCATGACCCAAGAAACTTCGAACACCTTTGACGGAGGTAGGTGGAGGAAATTTAGAAATAATCTTAATTTTAGCCCGGTCGACCTCCATGCCATTCTTTGAAATTTTATGACCTAGCACAATGCCTTCGTTTACCATGAAGTGACACTTATCCCAATTTAGTACAAGGTTGGTATCCGCACATCTCTTAAGCACTTGTCTAATATTGTTAAGACAATGCTCAAAGGAATCACCAACTACCGAGAAATCATCCATGAATACTTCGAGAAAGTCTTCTACCATGTCGGAGAAGATGGACATCATACACCTCTGAAAAGTGGTCGGATCATTGCACAAGCCAAATGGCATCCGTCTAAAGGCAAAAGTGGCATACGGGCAAGTGAAAGTAGTTTTCTCTTGATCTTCCAAAGCGATATTGATTTGATTGTAGCCGGAATACCCATCGAGGAAGCAATAGAATGACCTCCCCGCTAGCCGATCAAGCATTTGATCAATAAAAGGCATAGGGAAGTGGTCTTTGCACGTAGCACTGTTAAGCTTCCTATAGTCCATACACACCCGCCATCCGGTCACCGTTCTCATTGGGATGAGCTCATTCTTTTCATTTTCGATCACGGTCATGCCTCCCTTTTTCGGCACATATTACACAGGGTTCACCCAAGAACTATCGGCAATGGGGTAGACTACCCCGGCATCTAACCACTTGATAATCTCTTTCTTGACTACCTCTTGCATTGGTGGGTTCAACCGACGTTGATGTTCCACACTTGGTTTCGTCTCACTTTCCAATTGGAATTTATGTTCATAAATTCCCGCGGGCATCCCACGGATATCCGCAATTGTCCATCCAATGGCTTGCCTATGCTCTTTCAAGACTTCCAATAATTGGTTCACCTGCACATCATTTAACAAAGACGAAACGATTATGGGTAAAGTATCATTAGGGTCAAGAAATTTATACCTTAAGTGCGGAGAAAGTGGCTTGAGCTCTAATTTTGGTGGCTCAATGATTGATGGTTTTGCGGGAGGTATGGCCCTATTCTCCAGGTCAAGAGAAAGCTTTGCCGGAGTATAAGTATAGGATCCAAGACCCTCCAATGCATTTACCGACTCCATGTACCCCTCCATGTCTTCACCATCAAAGTTTACCAAAATAGCCGCCAATGCCTCACCAAGTCAATGTTCTTCCATTTTCAATTTGACGGCATCCTCTACCTCATCAACAACATCTATCACTGAAACACTCTCATACTCATGGGGTAGTTTTATACCCTTGCTCGCTTGAAAAGTGACTTCTTCATCATTCACCCAGAATTTAATTTTGTTCCGCACCGAATCCATGAGTGCTCTTCCCGTGGCTAGGAATAGTCTCCCCAAAATGGTAGGGATCTCTTTTTCAACCGCACAATCAAGGATCACAAAATCGGCAAGCAAATGAAACTTCCCCACTTTTACAAGAACATCGTCTAAAATTCCCACCGGCCGTTTGATTGACCGATCGGCCATTTGCAATCTCATACTAGTGGGCCTTGGCATACCTAACCCGCTTGCTTATAGATGGAAAGAGGCATTAAGTTGATACTAGCCCCATTATCACATAGGGATCTTGTAAAGTCACGGGCTCTGATGGTACAAGGGATGGTGAAAGCTCCCGGGTCTTCTTTTTTTGGACTTTGGTTGTGGATATAATAGAACTAACTCGGTGATCATGTTTACTACCTCATTCTTTGTGTCCTCTTTTTAGTGATCAAATCCTTGAGATATTTGGAAAACCCCGGCATTTCTTGAAACGCTTCCAAGAATGGAATGTTCACCGATAATTGCTTTAGGATGTCATAGAATTTATCAAGATTGCTATCATCAACCCTTCTCACTAGTATTTGAGGAAAAGGAGGAGGAGGTATAGTAATATATGGAAGAGTTATTGATGTCTCTTTTACCTTTTCCTTAACCTCTTCCCAGTTCTCTTTTTGCACTTGCAATTCTTCCATAATCTTTTCAACCTCGACAACACTTGGCTCTTCAACCTCAACCCTTTGTTCGGACTCTTCTGCTTCAGCCCTTGTTTCATCCTCACCGTGTATCACCTTCCCACTCCTAGCAATAATTGCCATGATGTGAGAGGTTTGAACACTCCCATTACCCCTTGGGTTGGCAATTGTGTCACTAGGGAGTGTTCCCTTTTGTTTCGGATTTTGCTCTCTAGAAAGGTCCCTCATTTGCATTTCCAATTTTTGGATGGAGGCGGTATGAGATCCCACAACCTCCTTCATGTTCCTCATAGAAGCATCGGATTTTTCTTGGTTTTGCAACACTCTCTCAAGCATACTTTCCAACTTAGATTCACTAGAAGACCCTTGATTGGAATATTGACCCTTTGGAGGGACATATGGGTTTGAGCTCCAGTTAGAAAAGTTGTTGTTTTTGTTCCAATTCCCTTGGTTTGATCTACCTTGGTCATTTCTCCATTGTTGGTTTCCTTGCCCTTGCGGGTTAGGTCTCCATTGGCTCTGTTGTCCCTGACCCTGGTAATGTTGTCTTTGATACCCTCCTTGAGGGTTGTTGATGTAGTTCGCTTCCTCAAATTCCTCATTGGAGAGGGGTTGCACATCTTCTACCACATTCACCGTCTTTGTTTGGTTCTCCGTGAGCATCTTTGTCAACACATTTACATTTGTGGCAAGCCCTGCAATCAGTTGGTCTCTCTCTTGATTTTCCTTGATTAGGTTGGTCAAGGAAGGAGACCCATATGCAATCCCACTTAAGGTGTCCTTGGAATGCCACGCTTGATTGTGTTGTGCTATTTTGTGAAGGATTTGTGTAACCCTTGTGAATGATTTGTCCATGAAGGATCCGTCAGCTGCATTTTTGGCTATAGCTTGGTTCATAGGATCCAAACCCATATAGAATTTTTCCAATAGCACAGAATCCGGGAAACCATGGTTTGGAGACCTCACCAAATATAATTTGAAACGATCCCATGCCTCATGCAACTGTTCTCCCTATGTTTTCTTTAAGAAGAAGATTTTATCTCGCAGCTCAGACATTTTACTTTGCGGGAACCACTTAGATAGGAATGCCCGAACAAGTTCGGGTCAAGAATGGATAGAGTTTGGTGGTAGATTCTGGATCCATCTCCTTGCATCCCCAGCAAGAGAATACTTGAAGCATCTCAACCTCAAGGCATCATCAGAGACATTGTTTTGCTTGTGCATTGCACACACACACCCAAGAAGTTTCTAAGGTGTTGTGTTGGATCATCATCGGTGGAATTTCTAAAGAACCCCTCAGCTTTGAGCATAAGGATTAAACCGTGTTCCACTTTGAATGTTGCAGCACCAACAGCTAGAGGTACAATAGCATTTGTATTCTCAATGTACTCTTCGATGTCTGCAAAGGAATTCTCTCCCAATTCTGTCTCTACGTCATCACCAGAATCAGACATGTTTTCCTATCAACACCAAGCAAAACAAGCAAAGTGTGATGGAATAGAATAAGACGTAAAGTAAAGCACACACTAATTAGTAATTTCAAAATTGTATTCCCCGGCAACGGCGCCAAAATTTGATACGCTCAAATTACACTATAATAAATTATGTAAGGCGGTCGATGTCAAATATAATAACCCAACAAGGTTGGGGTCGAATCCCACAGGGAATAGGTGTGAAAAGGTTACTAGAATAGTGTGTTGCTCGACTAAAGTCATAATTCTATCCAGTTAACAGTAACAAGAGTATGAATTAATAGTCACAAGAGTACGAATTGAGTTTGTTTTGAAGTAACAACTAGTTGGAATATTTAAAGTGTAATTAATTGGATTAAAGAAACCAAGGTTGTGTCCCCTTTAATGAAGTGTAATGCTATCGGTGTTAATATGATATATTTCTATTAGAAGGTCCTTTTTTATATGCAAATGATGTCTAAATGACTACCCAATATTTCCCAATAGATGGGTAGTATTTCCTCTTTATTATTTTCCCAAATGTAAAAGAGTTGCAATTAATAACAATCAATATATGCCAAATAAAATCCACTTATTCCTAAGTGATTATATTAAACAAGGTTTAAAGCCTTGAGTCTTTGATATTTACTTCTACCAAACTCTAACCTACTTTCCCAAGCAAAGGAAGAATTTAATGGCACTTGTTAATGTTTGCAACCACCAACAATAAATGAAGAATGAGAAGTAAATAAATATCAACCAACCATTATATATATATTCAATGTTAAACACCCATTTAGGGTCCACAACCTTAGTATTTAGAGTTAGCTACTCATACTAAAATACAAAATCAAGAGAATAATAAATGCCATAAAGCTTACAAAGTGAAGATTCTTGACCCCCAAGATGCCAAAAGTGAAGAATATTTAAGTCTTGGAATGTAGTTCAAAAACTAGACAAGATCGGCACACAAAAACATCATAAAGCTATTTATAGTGGACTAAAAATCGAGACAGAAAACGGATAAAACTACCCTTTCAGATTAGAAATGCGATCGTATTCTTGTCGCAAAGCGTACATGCGGTCCGCATTTTGGACGTCCCCATCGCAGACTGGAACCCTAGTTTTTAGATCTTCATCGCATTCCAGTTCTGCGGTTCGCATTGTAGAAATGCGATCGCATTTTGCATCGCACCTTCATCATTCAACAACCTTCATGGTTGGTTTGCAGTCCACTCTGCGGCTCGCAAACAGGTTCTACGGTCGCATAATGGACCGCATTCTTAACTTGAGATTTGCCCAAAACTCTACTTTTGTCTGCGATATGAGTGTTGATTATGCGGCTCGCATATGTGATCTGCGATCGCATAACGCGTCGCAGAATCGTATTTTTGGTACATTTTGCTCGTTTCTTGTCTTTTTGCTTTCATTTCCATGCTCTTGGGTCCTTAGTCCTTATGTACTGTAGAAACACCAAAATTACATAAGTAAAGGAGATAATTGCATTAAAACAAGCTAAAATCTAAGCACTTAGTATTGAAATGTGCCGAAATTCCCTGGCACATTAATTACTGGTGGCGGAGGATGAAGAAAGACATAGTGGAGTACGTGGCTAAGTGTTTGAATTGCCAGTAGGTCAAGTACGAGCACCAGAGGCCCGGCGGCCTACTTCAGCAGATGCTTATACCAGAGTAGAAGTGGGAGTGCATTACTATGGATTTTGTAGTTGGGTTGCCCTGGACCTTGCGAAAGTTTGATGCGGTGTGGGTCATTGTGGATAGGTTGACCAAGTCGGCACACTATATACCGGTTGTGACTACTTACACTTCAGAGAGGTTGGCTCAGATTTACATTCCAGAGATAGTCCGGTTGCACGGTGTACCTGTTTCCATTATATCAGATAGAGGCCCTCAATTCACTTCTCATTTCTGGAGAGAGATTTAGGGTGAGTTGGGGACCCGCATGGATCTTAGCACAGCATTTCATCCACAGACTGACGGGCAGTCAGAGTGGACAGTTCAAATCCTAGAGGACATGCTTAGGGCATGTGTGATTGACTTTGGAGGGCAGTGGGATCAGTTCTTGCCTCAGGCAGAGTTTAATTATAACAACAGCTACCAGTCCAGCATCGAGATGGCTCCATTTGAGGCCTTGTATAGGCGGTGATGTCGTTCTCCTATCGGGTGGTTTGAGCCTGGTGAGGCTAAGTTATACGACACTGACTTGGTGAAGGATGCCTTGGATAAGGTGAAGTTGATTCAAGAAAGGCTTCGCCCAGCTTAGTCCAGACATAAGAGTTATGCGGATCAGAAGGCGCGTGATGTATCATTCATGGTTGGCGAGAAGGTCCTTTTTAAAGTCTCTCCAATAAAGGGAATTATGAGGTTCTGGAAGAACGGGAAGTTGAGCCCAAGATTTATTGGCACATTTGAGGTGTTGAAGCAAGTTGGGGAGTTTGCCTACGAGCTTTCTCTACCCTCATCTTATCGGGAGTTCATCCGGTTTTCCATGTATCCATGCTTCGGAGGTATCATGCCCACTTGTCCCATGTGTTGGACTTCAGTAATATTCAACTGGATGAGAGTTTGGGTTATGAGGAGTAGCCAGTTGTCAATGTAGATAGACAGGATCGCCAGCTGATATCCAAGAGGATTTCAGCGGTGAAGGTCCAGTGGAGGGGCCAACCAGTCGAGGAGGTGACCTGGGAGTCCGAGGAGGACATGCGAAGCAGATATACACACTTATTCGGCACCTCGTGTACTTTTCTATGTTCGTTCGAGGACGAACGTTTGTTTAAGAGGTAGAGAATGTAACGACCCAACTTGTCATTTTGCTTTTTAGAACCTCGTTCCCCTAAATAAATCTCTCCACGCTTGCTTCATCTGATTTACGACCTACAGGGATAGTTGATTCAGGATTTGGAATAATTTGGGTTGAAATATGCCCATTTAATTCCTTAGGATGTTCTTAAAAGGCTAAGTTTAACTTTGGTCAGCATTTTGAGAAAACAGACTCGGATTCATATTTTGACAGTCCCGGAGGGTCCGTAGGAAAATATGGGACCTGGGTGTATGCCCGGAATCAAATTTTGAGGTCCCTAGCCTGAGTAATGAATTTTTATTAAAAATTATTAATCTGAAATATTAAGGATTTAAAGAAACTAATTAATGATTGATTCCATGGGTACCAGGCTTGTATGTTGGTTCTGGAGCCCGGTATAGGTCCGATATAACATTTAAGCATTGCCAACAAAATTTGGTGTCAATCCGAGTAGTTTAAGTGCGTTTTGGCTCGTTAGAGGAAAATTAAGAACTTGAAGTTCACAATCTTGATTCATTTGATTTTAGGGGGTGATTCTTAGATTTAGCATTATTCCGGGTGTTCCGAAGATCTGAATAGGTCCATCTCGTGATTTCATACTTGTCGGTATGTTCGGGCAGGGGCCAGGAGCCCCGAGCGTCAAATAGACGAGGCTCGAATGAATTTGGGAATTGAGAGAAGTGTTGTAGCATCTGCTTCTGTCGTAACCGCACCTGCGGTTGGTCGACCGCAGGTGCGAGACCACAGAAGCAGTTGTAGCCTCGCAGATGCGGCCCAGAGCTAGCCAGGACAAACCTTAGAAGCGGCTCCATATTCCCAGAAGCGGCTACGCAAATGCGGCTTCAAGACTACAGAAGCGGTCCCAGCCCTTTTAGCCAATTCCGCAGATACAGTCTCCTCTCGCAGATGCGGTCCACTGACTGCAAATGCAGAAACTGCTGAAGTAGTGAGCTTCATTTAAGTCGAGCTTCAGCCATTTTTGACCATTTGGCACGCGAGGATTTGTGTGATTTTGGAGCTCTTGAGAAGGGATTTCCACATAGCATTGTGAGGTAAGTTCATCCCCCTTATTTCTAAGTTTAACACTCGAGTTTTGGGTAGATTAACACCTAAAGATTTGGAGAAATCAAGGGGTTAGAGCTAGATCTAGGGTCTTAATAAAACTGAGATTTTACCAGGAAATTGGTTATGAAATGAATTAGAAATCATATATTATTGCTCCTTAGGTTATAGAGAACAACTTCCTTTGAAAAATTTTGGAATCCGGGCATGTGGGCTCGGGGTCAAATTTTAGAAAACTTGTGGTAATGGTTGGGAAATTGCTTAAATAGCTAGAATATGATTTTGTGATCTTATATTGATTAGTTCCTACCTCATTTAACTAGTTTTGGATCGCTCGGCTCCGAATTGAGGGTTTGGACTCGTTCTTTATATTGGAAGTGCACTTTGGAGCGAGGTGAGTCTCATTTCTAACCTTATAAAAGGGAATTGTCCCCATAGGTGTAATAATTAAATGATTTGCTACTAAATGCGGGGGCTATGCGGGGGCTACGTATGCACTAGGTGACGAGAGTCCGTGCGTAGCTACTATTATGTTAATTGCACGGGTAGTCTAGGACCCGTATCATGCTATATTTGTGAATTATCTATACTATCTTGTTAATGTGCTCATTTAGGATATGCTAGAGAATTGAGAATGAACATAAATGAACATATGCACTATTGACCACTTGTATGACTTGACTTGAATATAAATGCGCATTTTCATAATTGTTGTTGATATTGATATTTATGGATCGGGCCGATCCCCTCGGTAGAAATAGATGCATCTATGGTTCGCGCCATTCGACCCTCCGGCAGTGCACAGTTATTTTCTATTGGATCAGGCCGTTGACCTCGGCATAATGTGCGCATGATATATATATGTGTGTGTGTGTGTGTGAAATCTTATCCATGACTTGTTCTGCTAAATACTTGAAATGTATACGGTTAACTGTAAAATTGTTAAGAACATGACTTATTCCCTCTTGCTACAAATTGCTGATTATCTGTGCCTACTATGCCTAGAAGAAAGCTTTATTATATTATTTGACCCTAGTAAGTGTCAAGTCGTCCTCTCGTCTCTGCTTCTTCGAGATTAGACGGGATATTTACTGGGTACATATTGTTTATATACTCATACTATACTTCTGTACTTAATTGTACAGGATCTGAGGCAGGTACATCTGGCTATCAGTCTGGTGCGTGCCCCTGATTCATAGACCGAGACTTCCACGGTGAGTTGCTCCCTTCCTGTGCCATTCAGCAGCTTGATGGGGTTTTTTTTCCTTTTTTTTTGTCTATTCTATCCTAGACAGTAGGATAGTTTTATTCTTTTATACATTCTACTAGTTGCCCATTACTTGTGACACTAAGTCTTGGCACGCACATTAGTAGACATTTCTTTTGGTTTGTATAACTATTATTGAATATTGCTTTTATCGCCTATTTTAATTGCAAATTAAGAAAAGTGTTTTAACCGCTTTTGGGTAAGTAAATAAGAATTCACTAATATTTCTGCGTTGGCTTGTCTGACAACGTTGTTGGGCACTATCACGACCTGAGGTGAAACTGGGTCGTGACAAATACATTCATGTCATATAGCGAGACAGTGAATACAATGAAATACGTAGAATATAGCGGGATACATTGAAATACAATGAAAAAAAAGACAGTGAATACAATGAAATACATGGAATACAACGAGATATATTGAATTATAATGAGAAAAAAAAACAATGAATACAATGAAATACATGAAAATATATTAAAATATATTAATAGAAAATCAAGTTGCTCAGCCCCAAACTCCGTTATCTTTGTTCAAAAACAAACCCTAATGATTCTGGCGAATCCGCCATTCACCAAAAGCCGCTAGTGAAAATAACGTCAAAGCCTTCAATGCCATATCTCAAAAGATGTAGAAATCACATAAACTTATATCCTTCAATGACAAATTGATTGATAAAGACGAATTAACTTATATCCTTCAATGACGAATTAACACAAAAAATAACGTTAAAGCCTCTAAGCCTTCAATGACAAATTGAGGAATGAAGAGGAACGTCAATGTGATGATCCAAAGGGTCATCACCTATTTTAAATGAATTTCGTGCTTCTGAGGCCTTGAATATCTTATTTATAGTTGCCTCGATTTGAAATATGAAATTCTATGAAAAATGCTAAATTTTGATATTAAAATGAACAAATTTGACTTCGGTCAATATTTTGGGTAAACGGACCCGGACCCATGATTTGACAGTCCCGGAGGGTTCGTAGGAAAATATGGGACGTGGGTGTATGCCCAAAATCGAATTCCGAGGTTCCAAGCCCGAGAAATGAATTTTTTAGAAAAATTATTTTCTGGAAATGTTTAAGAAAATTTGAAATGAAACTTGATTAGAAAGCGATGGTATCGGGCCCGTATTTTGGTTCCGATGCCCGGTACAGGTCTTATATATAGTTTAAGTCCTTTCTGTAAAGTTTGGTTAAAATCCGACGTCGTTTGACGTGTTTCAGACTTGAAATCCTAGGTCTAAAACATGTGATTTAAGGTAGAAAATTGGGTATTTGGGTAGAGTTAGGGCTTTTTTATTTTTCTTGATTTAGACCTCGTTTTGGGGTCGAATTTGAAAACAAATTATATATTTGGGCTCGTGGGTGAATTGGGGGTTTGATTTTGGTCCGAACCTCATGTTTTGACCAAGCGGGCCCAGGATCGATTTTTGAGTTTTGGGGGAAAATGATGGAAAAGCTACAATTAGACATCGGATTCGATTTGTTTAGCATGTATTGATGTTATGAAGTCATTTATATATAGATTTGATTGATTTGGATCCAAATTCGAGAGGAAAGGCGGTTATTGAGGATTGATTTGATCATGAAAGTTTGAGGTAAGTGTTTGGTCTAACCCTAGCTTGAGGGATTAGGAGTTGAGACCTATTTTCTAATTGCTTCTTGTTGAGTACGACGTATAGGCATGGTGATGAGTATCTATACATTGGTGTCGAGCATGACCGTGAGTCTTAAATTGATAGTCGTTGTGTACTTAAATGACACTTTGGATGCTTTAAATTGATGACTCTTGATATTGAGTAGAGATTTAGTTTATTCGCATGGACTTTATTTATGCTTGAGTACTGGTATTAATCGAGCTGAGTAAGAGTTGAGCTAGAATTTGGTTATAGCTGATTCTCCCTTGCCAGGATGGTTATTTTGATATAGTTGTTCCCTTGCTGGGAAATTATTATTATATTGCTTTATTTTCCTTGCCGGAATTTTTATTGTGACTTTGTGTTGAATTGAAATGGGAGCGGGTGGTACGCTGATGTTCTACATATCAATACCACACAAGAGGGGGGTAATTTGTGTGGTACCTAATTTTCGCACTAGAAGAACCTGGTTCTTCTAGATGTACTAACTATTACTGTTTGCGGAATTAAGAGTGCATAAAATAAAGAACACAGAGATTTTTATGTGGAAAACACCTAGCTCAAAGGGTGAAAAAACCACGACCTACTACTCGGTAGGACTTTCCCAAACTTCCACTAAAATCACTAAGTCAAAACAGCATTTACAAAACTCTTGTAAACCTAAGGATTAAACTCTAATCCCAGTGTGGAAACCAGCCTCTAACTACTACGACACTTTCAAGTTAGCCTATAACTTGAATACTCAAAGTACCTATCACAATTGCTTCTACAAAAGCTGAAAAGGTACAATATGAAACACCTACTACAATTGAACTAGAAATAAAGAAAGACACATAAAACTCTTTATGGAGCTGGTTCTTCAATCTGGTTCATGTAGCTTCAGGTTTGCACACTTGAATCACGCACGAATTGCTTGCAAAAAGCCTTGCTATTTTGCTCCCAATTCACGGTTAACTTCTGCATTTTTGTGCAACACCTGTAAAAGAGAACAATCATAATTATTTAAAGAGTTAGTAATCAAAGTTTGATTGAGACTCAATTGCTGATCCTTCATCGAATTCGAGTCCTAGAACAATACAAACTCCAACCCTTATTCTTGATCCGGATTTAGTTCTCTTCACATAAGGAGACTTCATCTCCTTATCCTTTATGCAACCTTTTCGATTAGTTCAGAAGATATTGTTGTTGATCCTTGATACTTATCTTCTTCACGTGCATCTCACACGTATGGGTAGATAACCATTGTTTCTCACATGATGGACCTGGTCCATGACTGTGTTCATTTTCTCAATCTTCAAAACTTCATCCTAACTTGGGCCAACAAATTCCCTCTTTTTGATGATGACAAATTCTATGCTTTTACTGATCAGAGAACCTGTGGAACTCAGCTTAATTATCAACACTTTAACTTAGACAACCCAACTTATCATTAAGGACCAGGTTTAATCAGGTTATAAATATCACTTTATTTCAGAATACAAAGTAAAGCACAATATCTCTTCCTCCTTTTAGCATCATCGAAAAGTTGCATATAATGTGAATCCCAGATTTTAATTATTACTCATGGCCACTGGGGCAACTGCAAGTGAAAACATGATTTAGTTAATCAATAATCAACTTGCCAAAAATTTAACTATTAAGATCAGAAGCTTCATATAACAAGAGAAAAAAACATATTGCCAATTATCAGGAAATGTTTCTACAAAGCAGACCACAAAAAGAAATAAAAAACATCCAATCATGAGCAACAAAAATAAAAAAAAGTCCCAAATCTGGGTTACTGGGGGGTTAGACTGGTTCAAAGATAGGAACTGGAAAACCTAAGTCTTGGAAGAACTAGAGGGTTGGGATTGGATAAGGTTGAGCATGGTCTGAAGCATCCCTTCACTCTTTTCCATTTTCCTTTTCTAGCTCAGCTTTGAGGCCATTTCTCTCATTTTCCAGTTTAGCAATACGAGCCTGGAGCCTAGCAATTTCTGCATCTTTTGTTCCACATTCTTGAACCAATGCCCTAACCTTGGTGTTCACATGAGTCTTCAGAGATGAACCAGGTTCAACTGGGGTGGCATTCACTGGATAGTCACAAGCCATAAGAGTCTTGACACCAAAGTGCTCCTTGCTTGATGCCATTTCCCACTTCTTCAAAGGCACATTTAGCCTTTCTAGAACAGTAGTCAATAGGAACCCATATGGTGTGGCATGAGCTTTGGAGCCATTGATGACTCTATCCAGTAGTTTGACAATAAAAGCATGTCAGTTTATCTGTATTCCTCTCACAAGGCACTCCATGAGGACCAAGTCCATGTAATTGGCAGTGTGCCTTCTCTCCTACCTTGGCAGCAAGCATTTGTTAACAAACTCAAATAGCACCTTGTGCTCAGCCCTCATCTCACTCTTCTGAACAAACCTGGCTTCAGGCACATCTTCAGCAGTTGCAGAATCATAAAAGTTTCTGGTGATTTGGAGTGCAGTAGGAAGAGAATCCAGACAAGGCCACCTTTGCCTAGTATAATCATCATATCCCACACTGGGAATGTCTAGAATCTCACCCAGTTTAGGTGCATCAAACTGCACCTTTACTCCTTTCACTATGCTGGTGACAACCTCATTCTTGACAGTGGCATTGGCCATGAACTCAATCAGCTCCTTCCTGGCCAGTTTCCCATCCAATTGAAGGACCATGTCCTTCCATCCTTGTGCAGCTAGGGCATCCACCAATCTTATCATACCTGGCTCCTCCAGGTCTTTCAACAGCCTGCCTTTCAAAATCTTTCTCCTGCCAAAAATGTCAAATCTATCATGTTCTTTCTCATACTCCCCCTCTTCTTCTTCTCCACTCCATTCTTCTTCTTCTTCAATAATTTTCTTTTCTTTTCCTTCACAGCAGACCTGGTTCTTTTAGCTAAGGAGGGTTCAGCAGATACAGGTTCTGAAGACTTCTTTGAAGAAGTCTTGGATCTTTTTGGTGTGGGAGTGGGAACCTCCACAGTTGTACCTCTTTCTTGATGGACCAGTTCCATATCCTCCTCCTCCTCTTCTGCAGCCATAGAACTTTCCACAAATTTTGCTTTTCCCTTCTCCTTCTTCTTTTTCATGCTTTCCTCTAAGGCTTTCTGCAACTCTGCCTCACTTTGTTTGACCCTGCTTCTAGTAGCTCTTCCCTTTGGTAATGAAGGGACAGTAGACTTAGGAGATGACACCTTGCTTTTCTTTGTGGGCTTAGAAGCAGTTAGAGCCTTTTGGGAAGAAGCCTTGCGCTTCTTTGGATCATAGCTGGCCCCAACCTTCTTCAGGATGTCAGCTAGGGTTTCTTCAACAGATGAACCAGGTTCATCTTGTTGCTCACTCAAATGAACAAGACCTTCAGCAGCCTCAGCGGAGCCACTTCCCCCTGACTTGTTTCCGCTCTCCTCTATCCCTCCACAGATTGCAAGAATTTTGTCTTTCCTTTTCTTTCCCCTTCTACTAGACTCAGCATCCTTAACATCTTTCACAGAACCAACCAACACAAACCTATTATCCAGCTTTTCTACCACATCAAAAAATACAAAACAAGTATTTACCTTGCCAGGGATTTCTTGATTTTTTTTCAGTGTCAGAAGACCTACGTTCTTCTCCTTCGCTTGCAGAGATAAATGCTTCGGACTCAAAACTTGAGTCAGATTCTTTAGCAGGTCTCTCTTTCTTCTATATAGCTTTCAATTTTTCATTTAGAGTTGTTCTCAGAGAACCAGTAGCTACGGTTTCTCTTGCCAACATTTTCTGCCGGCGAAACCTAGGTTTGGGGTTGTCACTAGGGGGTAGATGAGGATGTGTTTGAGGGAGACACTGGTGGGGGAGTTCCAAGGTTATCTTGAGGGTTTGTCATGGTGAAGGATTTCTGGAGAATTTTAGAAATTTTGGAGAGAAAGAGGATGATCAGAACTTGGGAGAGATTATTGATGGTTATGGACTAAAGAGAAGGATGTGGAGTGTATTTAAAGAGGATTATGATTAAATGCAGTAACGATAGCCTTTTTGCAGTAGTCAATAGGAGTCTAATCACTTTAGAACTCCGGTCTCTTAGTGATTAATAGGTGACCCTAGTTTTTAGGCAAGAATCCTGTTTTCCTTAGAATTCTAGGAGAATGAAACTGGTTCAATGCTCAACGGATACAATGTTTGGGAGTTTGGTGAAAATAGGACTTCTGCTCATGATTGGAAAATTAATATTTCTAATTGTGAAAAGTATAGAAACATGCCTGAACTTTCTCATGAGTATATACTGATGAACCAGGTTAACTCTTTTTCCCTGCAAAACAATCTTGTCTGTGGTAAGGTTAATCACAAAGCATTTGGTAGAGGTGAAAGCCACAAGGTTACCTCTGTCACACAATTGTGACACACTTATTAGGCTATATTTCAAGCCATCTATCAGGTAGACATTCTCTATGGAATGAAAATCTATTTTGCCTACTTTACCAACACCAATGATCTCACATTTCTTTCCATTACCAAAGGAGCCATTACCTCCTTTTAAGTCCTCAAGTGAAAGGAACTGGTCCTTGTTTCCAGTCATATGTTTTGAGCAGCCACTATCCATATACCATATTTGGCTCCTCCCTTTCACTTGGACCTGCAAAAGGAAATCAGGGGTTAGTCTTAGGAATCCAAACTAGTTTGGGTCCCTTTCTATGGGCAAAAGGATGAATCAGATTCTTTCTTGCCCAACCAGGCAACTTGTGTTTTTCTTGAACAAAAGCTTTGTTCTTTTGATTGGCCTTTTCTTTTGCATTGCATTCATTTTTGTAATGGCCAGTCTTGCCACAGTGTGTGCAGATTTTATTCTCAGTAAGTTTGAGGTACTTGATTTTAGGGTCCCATTTTGGAGCGTGAGTCCTATAGCCAAGTCCTCTCTTGTTGCGACTGTGATGCTCTTGCAACCAGGAGAGTGCATCAGAGGCCTTGTTCCATTTGCAAGTTCTATCTAATTCATGTTTCACCTTTCCTAGGTCTTTTTTCAGGACTTTAATTAGTTCATCCTTGTTATACAAGTCATCCTTCATCTTTCCTAGGTTTTCTTCTAGAGTGAGATATGAGTGATCAGCTTTCTTCTTTCCAGTTCCTAGATTCAATCTTAAATTTTCAGACCTCAGTTCTAGGACACTATTATCAAGTTCAAGAACCTGGTTCTTCAACTAAACATTTGTATTATCACTCTCATTTGCACTATACTCTAGACTTTTACATTTTGCTTTTAGGATCACACCTTCTTTAGACAGAACTTCCTTCTCATTGTTATTTATTTCAGACTCGTCAATGAATTCTAGTAATAGCTCAGCCAATTATTTTTAGACAAAAATTTAATCTTGTCTTTGAGATGAAGAATACTTACCTCGTGTTCATCATCTGATTCTCCGATGGCTACCAGTGCTTGCTCCTCTTCAGGTTCATCTTCTGAGTCTTCATCTGAGGTTTCTACCCAAGCAGCAACCATAGCCTTGGTTGAACCTTTGTTTCTTTTAGGTTGAACCTGTTCCTTCTTCATGTTCCTTCGTTCAGCTCTTTCTTTCTTCCACTCAATTTTCCATTGAGGATAGTTCTTGATCATGTGATCAGTCTTACCATACTTGTAGAAACCCTCATTGGTCTGTTTCTCCGGAGCTCTTGTTTTGTTGAAGGTTGTACCTCTTGAAGAACCATTTCCTCTCATCAGGTACTTTTTGAAATCCCTAGTGATCATAGCCACTTCATCATCTTCCAGATCTGCACCTTCAGCAATTCTGAGAGCTAAGCTTCTCTCCTTCTTGGGGGTATCCATCTTCATGGTTTGCCTTCTCATTTCATAAGCAGTCAAATTTCCAATCAGTTCATCCAGTCTAAGGGTAGAAATATTCTTGGATTCCTGAATAGCAGTGATGTTGCTTTCCAATGTGACTGGCAGAACCCTTGTTAGAATTTTCTCAACCTTGTCTTCTTCAAGGATAATCCTTCCAAGAGACTCAAGTTCATTTGTCAAAGTAGTGAATCTAGTATACATATCCTGGATAGTTTCTCCTTCCTTCATAGTAAAATTTTCATATTGAGAATACATAAGTGTTCCTCTTGATCTTTTCACTTGAGGTGTGTCCTTCATGGGCCACTTGCAGAATGTCCCATATTTCCTTAGCAGTTGTACAGCCTTGGATCCTACTGTACTCATCTGGTCCTAGTCCACACACAAGCCATTTCTTTGCCTTAGCATTTTTCTCCCACTTCCTCAGGTCTTCAGCAGTACAGCCAGCCCTTGTCTTTGGCACATCAATTCCTTCAGCATTCTTCTTTGTGGTTGCTAGGGGAACATCAGTGACTATGTCCCAGAGTTCATAATCTCCCCCTATAATGTGATCTCTCATTCTATTCTTCCACCAAGAATAGTACTGACCATTGAAAAGTGGAGGCCTGGCAGTGGATTGCCCTTCCCAGTTCCGAGGTGGTGCACTCATTGTTGATCTTCTCCTAAAGTGTTAGCCTCTTCAAGGATAACCTGCTCTGATACCAATTGATGTTCAACACGTCAATACCACACAAGAGGGGGGTGGTTTGTGTGGTACCTAATTTTTGCACTAGAAGAACCTGTACTGTTTGCGGAATTAAGAGTGCATAAAATAAAGAACACAGAGATTTTTACGTGGAAAACACCTGGCTCAAAAGGTGAAAAAACCACGACCTACTACTCAGTAGGATTTTCCCAAACTTCCATTAAAATCACTAAGCCAAAATAGCATTTACAAAACTCTTGTAAACCTAAGGATTAAACTATAATCCCAGTATGGCAACCAGCCTCTAATTGCTGCGACACTTTCAAGTTAACCTATAACTCGAATACTCAAAGTACCTATTAAAATTGCTTCTACAAAATCTTAAAAGGTACAATATGAAACACCTACTACAATTGAACTAGAAATAAAGAAAGACACATAAAACTCTTCATGGAGCTGGTTCTTCAATCTGGTTCATGTAGCTTCAGGTTTGCACACTTGAATCACACACGAATTGCTTGCAAAAAACCTTGCTATTTTGCTCCCAATTCACGTTTAACTTGTGCATTTTTGTGCAACACTTGTAAAAAAGAACAATCATAATTATTTAAAGAGTTAGTAATCAGAGTTTGATTGAGACTCAATTGCTAATCCTTCATCGAATTCGAGTCCTAGAACAATACAAACTCCAACCCTTATTCTTGATCCGGATTTAGTTCTCTTCACATAAGGAGACTTCATCTCCTTATCCTTTATGCAAACTTTTCGATTAGTTCAGAAGATATTGTTGCTAATCCTTGAGACTTATCTTCTTCACGTGTATCTCACACGTATTGGTAGATAACCACTGTGTCTCACATGATTGACTTGGTCCATGACTGAGTTCATTTTGTCAATCTTCAAAACTTCATCTGAACTTAGGCCAACATACGCCTACCACGAGTTATGATGAAATGGGAGCGGGTGGTACGCCTACCACAAGATATTGACTGAAATAGAAGCGGGTGGTACGCCTACCACAAGATATTGATGAAATGGGAGCGGGTGTTATGCCTACCATGAGTTATGATGAAATGGAAGCAGGTGGTACGCCTACAATGAGATTTGATGAAATGGGAGCAGGTGGTACGCCTACCATGGAAACATTGAGAAATGGGATCGAGTTGCACGCCTGCAACAAGATGTGTACTGATAGCGAAATTTGCTTTTATTTCTTTTATCCGTGTTAGAGTTAATTTATTGATGTTCCTTATTATTCTCTTGAATTTCTATATTATCTGTTATCCCGAAGCATGTTCCCCTCCCATTTAAAATGGTCAGTCTTGTTATTTTCCCGCTGTAGAAATATATAACTGCACAGGTTTATGTGGTAGTCCTATCTAGCCACGTCACTACTTCGTCGGGGTTAGGCTAGGCACTTACCAGCACGTGGGATCAGTTGTGCTGATACTACACTCTGTGCGCTTTTGCACAGATCCAGGTACCGGACAGGAGCAGTAGTTTGGTAGCTAGTCTTCAGTCCACCGAGACACCGAGGTAGCCTTGCAGGCGTCCGCGGGCCCGTCATCTCCTCTATCTTATATTTCAGTCTGTTATATCATATTTTCGAGACAAACAGTGTTATTTTTCTTTCAAACGATTGTGTTTAGTACTCCTAGTAGTCCGTGGATGTTGTGACACCAATTCTTGGGTAGAGGCATATGATGATTTCCGCATTATTGTTCAGTTTATTTAATTTAAGTCTTCCGCTTTAATTTTATATTTTCGCTATTATTCAAATATTTAACGCTTGTTGTTATGATTGGTAAAATAAATTTAAAATAAAAAAGTTAGGAGTTATAAATTGTGGCTTGCCTAGATTCTACGAGTAGGCGTCATCACGACCCCCGAGGGTGGAAAATTCGGGTCGTGACAGTCAAAGCCTGCCTTGTTAGCCATAGCATAAGTGGATGGATGAGGAAGGATGAACTCCCTGTAGATTCGGAAAGGGATTTTGAAATAAGGTTCAATTGATTAGGGCACAATATATAAGAAGCTGTAATAACACAAAAATAATAATTGGTGCGGTGAAAGCAAACAGCTATAGGGAGTTTCGATGGGTAGTTTTGCTCCTCTATGTCATTCTCCACCATCGATGATCACTCAAATGAAAATCTTTCGAAACAATGGAAATGAACCAGTGGACAATTATGGTTGTATTCATGGAGAAAGACTGGCATTGATAGAGAGGGGGTGCAGAAAAATCTGAAAGAATGAGAGAGAAAAATAATACAAAGCGTATTTTATGGCTTATGGGTGGGAGGTTGTCACGACCCAAAATCTACTGAGGGTCGTGATGGTGCCGGACACCGCTATCAGGCAAGACAACCAAAATACCTAATTAAATTCTTGATTTCCGAACCCATTTCTTTTATGCGTTTAAGCAATACATAATAAATTCTACTGAATAAATAATGAAACATTTAACAACTTTTTAAAGTTTCTGCATAAACCCATAGACATCCCCAAAAACCAGTGTCACAAGTGCATGAGCTATTTCTAAGAAACAATACAATACAATATTCGTCTGGAATACAATGGACAGAAAGTAGATACATATTACCGAAAGGGAATATACTAGCTGCGAGCAGCCTCGAGTAATGCAGCTCACCTAGTCCCGGTTTCATCCATACTGCTACGCCCAGTAGGCCACTAGAAGTACATGTGCCTGTGCAACAAAAATGGACAGAAGTGTAGTAGTACAAAAAATAACGTGCACTCAGTAAGTATCCCGCCTAATCTCGAAGAAGTAGAAATGAGATGGCAGCTTCGACACTTACTAAAGGTCCAGTAACAATATTATTAACGCAATGACTCGCGGATTTATTAAGAACAATAGTAGATTCAAGTAAATTACTAAACAGGTAAAATTTCTCTTTATTAAAATTCTCCGGATTCATAATCCATTAATCAACAATTATCTCAAGTCGGGAGAGCAGATATCAGTACCAACAAATATCAAAGCAAGCAATACAAGCATGCGCAACTCATGCCGAGGTCGTACGGCCCGATCCAATAATATTTAAAATGTGCATTGCCGAGGGTCGAGCGGCCCGAAATATAGATGCATCTATTACCCCGCTCGTGAATCATACGTGCGACGTGGTCAAACTTAAATAAATAATTACCCTACACGTGAATCATACATGTGACGCGGGTACACATAGAAATACATGCTCAAATAGCCAATTAAGAATTTATTGGGGAACATTTATCCAAATAAAAGCCAATTCTCTTTTAAAAATTTAAGAAAATGAAGTTTAGTCCTTTTAGAAATTTATTTACCAATTCTATAGGATTTAAGCAATTTGTCAATAACATTACAAATATTTCAAGTACAGCATGCTTTTGGGACCTGAACTACCCGGACAATGACATAATAGTAGCTACGCACGGACTCTCGTCACCTCGTGCGTACGTAGCCCCCATAAATAGGAGAACATAACCAATTATTTTACCTATGGGGACAATTACCTCTTACAAGGTTAGAAAGGAGACTCACCTCACTCCGAAGATCCATAACCGATCTTCCACGCCCTTCCGAAGACTTGAATCGATGCTAAATACTCCAAAACTAGCCAATGATTATGCAAATTTATAAATATACGATAAACTACTCATATTAATCTAATTTATAACAATTTCTAACCCCGGTCGGAAAGTTGACAAAAACGCTCTCGGGCTGATGTGCCTGGATTTCCAAAATTTTTGAAGAATAAGTTTACCCATAGCCTCAAGAACTCAAATATATAATTTTCTCTAAATTCCATACCCAAAATCATGGTCAAATTCCAAGAATATAAATTTCTAGGTCTTTCTAACAAAACCCCAAATTTCTACCAATTTACATGCTAAAATCCATACATAATCAATGTATTTAACTCAAGATGAATGGGATTAGCTTACCTAATCGTTAATGATGAAAAATCACACTTGAAGTTCTCCCAAAAATCGCCCAAGCCAAGAAAATATGAGAGAAAATGGCCAAATCCCGATTTTTAAAACGCATCTCTGCCTTCAGCACTTTCTGCACCTGCGGTCTTTTTACCGCTTCTGCGGTTCCGCAGGTGCGAGCCAATCCACCGCTTCTGCGGTTTTTCACCAGGCTCCCCTTTTCCGCTTCTGCGCTTTTATTCCCGCAGATGTTGTCCTGTTCTGCGGCCAAACGACCGCATCTGCGGTCCCAGCTCTCCTTTGCCAAATCTGCATCTGCGACTATTGGGTCGCTTCTGCGGCTCCGCACATGCGGCCCTATTCTCGCAGGTGCGGTTACACCAACAACCAGCAACTTCAGCCTTCCCAAAATTCTATTTTCGAGTCGTTAACCACCCGGAATCCACCGAGGCCCCCGGGACACCAACCAATCATACCAGCCAGTCCCAAAACACGTTACGAACTTGCTCGATGCCTCAAATCATATCAAACAACGCTAAAATCACGAATCGACCTCCAATCCAAGCTTTATGAACTTTAGAATTTCAAACTTCTACTTTTGATGTTTAAACCTATCAAATCACGCCTGATTGGCTTCAAATTTTGCACTCAAGTCATATTCGACATTACGGACCTATTCCAACTTCCAGAATTAGATTCCGATCCCAATATCAAAAAGTCTACTTCCGGGTCAAACTTCTCAAAAAACTTTAAATTTTTATCTTTAGCCAAATGACTCCAAAATGACCCACAAACCTCTAAATCCACTTCTGATCGCGCTCCCAACTCCAGAATCACCATACGGAGCTACTCCCTAACTCGGAATCCTAAATGGATATCGATAACACTGAAATGTACTTCAACCCAAACTTTTAAAATTTCTTCCAAAATGCTAACTTCCACAATAGGCGCCAGAACGCTCCCGGGTCATCCAAAATCTGACTCGGACATACGCCCAAGTCCGAAATCATTATAAGAACCTGATGGAACCTTCGAATCTTGCTTCCGATGTCGTTTACTCAAAAATCCAATCTTAGCTAATTTTTTCAACTTAAAGCTTCTGAAATGAGAATTTCCTCTCCAAGTCAACTCCGAACTTCCAAAATTTAATTCCGACCACTCGTACAAATCATAATGCATGAATTGAAGCTGCTCATGGTCTCGAACTGTTGAACGGCGCGCTAGGGCTCAAAACAACCGGTCGGGTCGTTACAGAGGTGACCATAAATAGATTTATGGCTATAAAAATCAAAAAGTATATATGGAATATAATTTTTTTAAAGGGTATTTATTTAAAATAAATAAGGTATCAACCTTTGCTATAGGGGGTAAAAATTCCTTTCATAATTAAAGTAAATATCCAGTATTTTTACTTTTAAAATTTTAAATCATTGCTTCTAAAAGAAATCTTTTTCATTGTCATCTTCCTCTATATAACTTTTGCATATTTTCCCTTTCTCTGCTACCTCCTTCATTTCTTTTTTCTTTTCATATTCATACACAAATATTTTTGGTTTGTTGCTAAAGTGAACGATTTTTTTCCTGGTTTTATCTTTCATCCTTCTGCCATTTCAAATTTAAAATTTTTATTTTTATTTTTGATAAAGCACCAATCTAGTAAGCATTAATGGTAGTTAAAAGGAATGTTTATGAATAAGTAACAAACACCATTAATAAAAGCTTTTAGGAAAGTCAATTTTGCAATACCTAGAAAAAAGCGTACTATCAATACAATTTCTTCTATTAATAGTAGTTAAATAATCTGAGGTTTCTCAATCCCCTACACTCATGGACGAAAATTACTATTGAATGAGCCAAAAGGTCATGCATAGATTATTCATTGCTTTAGGGAGAAGCTATACATTCGAAAATGGTGACTGCTACTACTTTTTAGTTCTTTTTTGTCATCAAATTGAATTTATTTTGGGGAGAAATTAAAATTTGATGTTTTTCTGAAATGGAGCCTGATTGTGATGAAAATGAAGGGAATGCTGGAGGTGGAAGTTGGGATGGAGGTGTTGTGGCAGCCATGGACGATGAAGAGGAAGAATGTTTATATGTGTTTTAAGTTGGGGGTTGTTTGTGGGGTTTTAATTTGGTGGGTCAATGACATGGCGACTAATATGGATGAAATTGAGGGGGTCAGCTATCACTGTTTCAAAACGTTAGGGTTATGGATAATTTTTAAAACTTAATTAACGGTAGGGGCTAGATTGGACGAAAAGTATAACGGGTGGCAAAAGTAAATAATAAACAATAGTAGAGGGGAAATTTTGGACCTTTTCCTATAATTTTTATCTTCTTTTTTACTAATATCGTTGCTATTGTGCCCGGAAGCCCTGCTCCTTTTTGCTATTCTATCTTCATCCCAAGGCTAAGTATCATATTTTTATCTAATTTATCTATTATTTTAGGATCAAATTAATTCACTTATCTGTAAAACACGTACGAATTCAACTGTATCGTTTTATGGGTAAACGATAAATATACCAAGAATTTACATAATTTTGGTCAATACCAATAATAATTTAGTAAAGTACTTCCCCATACCCCACTGTGTGGGACTGTACTAGGTAGTTGTTATTGTAATTTAGTAAAGTACTTGTTACTTTGACTTTTAAATTATATTTAATTATTTCAACCTCTTTAATGTTGTGTTATCTATAACTTTAGTAACCATGGTCGACTTGATCTCTGTCTCATGGATTTTACCTCCTATAGCAAAGGTATACACCCTATTTATTATAAACCAAAATTATTTTAAATATTATTTTCTATAGCTACCTTTTATATTTTATAGCGAAATAGGTATTTATGGTATATACTATCATTGAAGCATGAAATACGCTATTTATGTTTTTCCTTTCTCTTTCTTTCAAGTAACACAAGATTCTCTCTCAAATTCTTTCTTCTTTCTCTATCTCTCTTCCTTCGCTCTCTCTCTTTTCGCGCAACTCAAGGCCTAGTATTGATGGCCGCCGAGAAAGAAGAATCTCTGTCGCTTCGAGCAACTTCCCTTGACAAGCTTTATAAATTAGCAATATGAAATAGATGTTTATGAATTACCTATTGGATTTTTCCTCTTTTGCAATTTGTTTTTCCCTTTTGATTTTTCTTTTTGCATTTGTTGCTTAACTTGAGGGCTGCAATGAAGATTCACTAACATTTGTTGGCATGATTTCATATTTTGCTTAACCTACTACTACAATGTATTTTATTGAGTAAAGAAAAATTGATTTACGGATCATAAATTTGTTGTACACATCCAACGAACATTCTCTTCTTCTTGGCCGGAAAACGCCATCTCCGACGAACTTTCTTCTCTTCTTTGCTATTTAGTCACATACAATGATACAAATACATTGTATTCTTTACAAATTCATTCAAACACATTTTATGTTTATAAAAATATATTTTTTGCCTGTATTTTATGTATTTCGAAGATCTGTATTTTTTTAATACAGCTAAATATACATGCATTCATGCATACTGTACATACAATATGTATGAGTATAGGATATAGGCATTGAAATACAATGAATACAAATATTAAAATAGAATATAAATAAATATTGAATACATTTAATTTTAAAATACAATGAAATACACTGAATACAAATAGAAATATAGTGAATACAACCAATGAAATATACTGAATACAACGATTATAACATATATTAGAAATAACTAAAGTACAGTTAATACAAATACATGTGAATACACTGAATGTAAAATAGCGAATACAATAAATATAAACATTAAATCTAATGAATGCAACAGTAAAAAAAATAAAATATTAAAACACACTAAATACAAAAGTTAAATACAATATTTATATACAACTGAAAAATTATTCTAATTAATTTGATTGACAATGAGGCATGTTAGAATTGATTTTATTGAGTTATGTATCACGCTAATTAATATTATTTCCATTATTAGACAGCTGAAAATACCTATTTTTAAGGTGATTGTCGTTACTTACTCATGAATACATGGCGCGAATATATATAAATACATGCGCGTATAGCTAGACTACCCCCTGATTTTAGGCGTTTTTTGCTGTGGTATTCATGAATACAACAACGAGCGAATACAACAAATACATTATCGTAACAACTGAATAGTAGCTGTAGGGAGTAATTATGTATATAATAGCTATAGGAAGTTAATAGTCACTAAACAATAGTGGTTTCTGAAAATTCCTCATTTATATTTGGCACCAAACTAGTATTACTAGCTATTAGATACAATGCCTACAAGTAGTGCTATCTAGTAAATTTTTGTTCCTTTTCCTGCAACAAACCCAGTTTAATTCTACGTATCGAGTTTGAAGAGAGTAAAAGTATATGCAGACCTTATCCTTACCTAGTTAAAATAGAGAAGTTGTTTTTGATAGACTCTCAATAAAATATTCTCTAGTTATAGTGCATATATATAATTATCAGCAAATAAATTTTTGACTATTTTCCATTAGGCGCCTAATTTGGTAAATACTAAATTACCATAACGAAAACAAAAATTTTGGTATTTAGTATTCGACATTTTGGTATTTGGTATAATATTTGATTTTTTTTAATTTGTCACTATTAGGTATAGTATTCGGTATTTAAAAATTAAATATCGAAATACCGATACCGTACCGAAATATATACTAAATTACACAAGACACATAGTATTGATTATAGTATAAATATTAAAGTTATTAATTTTACTTTCTGTTTTTTTATAGTTATCTTTAAACTTTATTACCTTTTTTCCCCGCTATATATATCTTTCCTCCTTTTCTTTGGTTGCCTACTTATATTTCAACCTTTCTGCCATCTTGGTTTAACATTTTTTATTTTCATCTTTTTTGTCACTATATTATACAATAATAACATACCCAATATATTATCTCATATTGTGAGGTTTGGAAAAGTTAATGCGTACTTAAAGCTTACCCCTACCTTGTGAGGATAGAGATGTTGTTTTCAATAGATCCTCGGCTCAGGAAAGTATGAGCACCACATTAATAAAAAATATAACAAGAAGGGACAGTATCAAAAAGCCATATAAAAGCAGAATTATAATATTTGTCACTATATTATAATATTTTTATTTTCGTATTTATAAATATCTTACTTAAGAATATTATATTATGCATTAGTTAATATTCGAGCCGAATAAATTAAAGGTACCATACCGAATAATTCGAAACCAAATGGAAAAAAGTCGAACTATAATTAGGTATGGTATTGATATAACATTTTAAAAATTCGAATACCAAAAATATTAAACTGAAATATCTAAATATCGTATAATACCGACCATTACAGTGAAAAACCTCTAAGTGTGAACACACGACATTAATTCATTATACGTAATATACCGAGAAATGAAATCACTACAGTTGAAAGCTTCGACAACTGTACATCTTTTTCCCAAATAGATTTTGACATAATGTATTCAGACCCCTTTTTCCCTAAAGTTGCACGAGGATTTATAGAGTGAAGTTCAAGTAAAGTTACTCTACTTTTAGGATTAGACATTGAATACTTTAAATACAAAACTATAATAATCTTGACGCATCAAATTTACCACTTTAGCAAAAATCTTATTGATTTTCAAAGTTTCTTTTTCTTGTTTTTCTATTCGTTATTCGATAAGAAAACTCTATTTAACTTTGCAGTCATATAAGATTCATTAAAAGGGAAAACTCTCTAATCGAATATTTTTCATTTTTCTATACTCAAATTTGAAATATTTGATTAAAAGTAAAAAATTTATCCGTCTCACTACAATCCTTAGTGATGTCTTCAAAGTACCTTTGCAAAAGCTATCAAGATATAATTATTCCATTAATTAATCCATAAAGTGATTACAATATTCTGGATAAATGAAACACAAACTGATTTCTACAAAATAATTATAATCTCCCTCTCAATCAACGCTTCAACAACTCAAAATAAATTATCAGTACTTAGTTTTGACTAGACAAAGCAACTATAACAACGTGATGGTAGAAATTTTGAAATTTTCGCCCGAATAAGTCTAGGAGAAAATAGATTTTCAATTATATTTTGATAGTTATAGAACAATGTGACCCTCGGATAATATAACAACACCAACGATAATAATATCTTTATTCCAATCAAGTCGAAATTGGCAATATAAATCCTCACTGGTCATATTATTCTACTTTTAAATTCACCCTCGATGAGGATCAGAAATTTGTTGCTGGTCTCAATTTCAGATTTGAGATTGAAAATCAACTCATCGAAACAAATATGTAACTATTTTCTCAAGTTAACTGATTTATTAGACTTTCTCGTAACCAAATTTCACTATTTTTAAAACAATAGTCCTCTCAGAACGTAGGTAAACCTCTCTAATTTAACAAAGCAAAAGTTGCAACTCATTTAATGATACAACAAGTCAGCAACATCTCAATAAAGTCTCACAAGTAGGGTCTATGGTCTAGGGAGAATAGTATGTACGAAAATCTTATTCCTACCCCGAGTGAATAGAGAGGTTGTTTTCGATAGGCCCTCGACTCAAAAAGACAAAAAGAGACAATATACCGGTACTATCAACAGAAACCATATAAATAATAATATATAGAATCATAAGGACCGGAAAATAAATAAAAAATAATAACATTAACAAGTAAATAAAGCTCGATATTATGAAATGTTGCGTTCTTATTAAGGGGTGTGAATGGGAAATGGAAAAGACACCTTTTAGATTGCACCCTTCCTTTGTCTATAAATTTAGAGGCTTGACCTCATTTCTTAGATATGAAATCAGACATGGAAAATCTGAAAACTTCTCCCCTCTTTTATACATTATTGCATTATTTTTCAAATAAATATAAGTGTCAAGTGTGATTTGCTCTGTTTGTTAAGTTCGCTGAAGTTTTGTGATTTAGTGTCGCTATCACAGAATAGTTATTCCGTTCTATCCTGGGAGGAATTAATCCGTATACCTTGGGCAACAGTGGGGGGGATTAAATTCCTTAAGAACACATTATGCATTCAGTGGGCTCGAAATTATTTTACGATTTGTTTATTGAACTAACGTTTGTTTGCTTCTATAATGTTCTGATTTTGAACACAGAAATACCAACAATTTCAAATCGAATAATAAATTGGAGTAGAAAATCACTAAGATTTTAATCTTCAAAATGAGTATAAAATCACTTAGACTTTATTCCGACAAATGAGTAGAACGTCACGAAGATTTTAATCTCAACGAACGAGTAAAAAATCACGCATACTTTGATCTCGAAGCAGGAGTAGAAAATCACGAGAATTTTATTCACCATACCGCGTGTAGAAAATTATGAGAACTTTAATTCCCTTTCCAAATGGTTTTCCAACTAAACCATTATAACATATCCACAATTCAAATCATAGAACTTCAGCGAACTCAACAAACGGAGCAAATCACACCTGACACTTATATTTATTTAGAAAATAATACAACAATGTATAAAAGAGGGGAGAAGATTTCAGATTTTTCATGTCTGATTTCATGTCTAAAAAATGAGGTCAAGCCTCTAAATTTATAGAACAAAGGAAGGGTGATATGGAGAGGTGCAATCTAAAATGTGCCTCTTCCATTTCCTATTCACATCCCTTAATAAAAACGCAACATGAAAAACGAAAGAATAGTATGAGCACAACATTAATCACTTGCTGTCTAAGATAAAATCTTATTAGACTAGCCTCACACCTGGTACGAATTAGAAAAATGATCAACTACCTCCTAACCTACAGCCCTACTGCTCGACATTCACATCATGTCCTCGAAAATTTAAAGTCACGCTATATATTGCCTAATTATATCTCCTTGATACTTTTTAGGTCGTCTTCTGCTTATACCCATCAAAGTCAACTGCTCATTTAATGATGATGTCTGTTATTTGGATTGCCACTTTGACCAAATATACTACATTCGTCTTGGTTTGTGTGCTTGAATGGTTTAGTGCAATTAGGAGGGATGTATTGAAATCTTTTGAAAGTAGTATACATCATCATAATAATTGTGATAATTAATTTATTCCTTTAAACTGATCCTGTTGAAACATAAAGAGTCTGAATATACACGTTCCATGAAACAATTTTGTAGGCCAACGATTCTTCAAGGGATAATGCATAAAAACCACCCCGTAAAGAGGGTGTGCACACTTTCTATGCCACATCAGCATTTAAGGTGGTGTTTATTACACTTTAAATTAGTTCAGGGGTAATAGTACTCCCGTAAAGGAAAGGTGTGTAGTTGACAATTTGGTCATAGGATGTGGTGGTTTTTATGCATTATCCCATTCTTCAATATAGAATATTCTTTAAATTGCCGACCTCTCACCTATATTGGGAATTAAATGGAGTTTGACCTGGAAATCATATTCTAAAATTCATAATGTATTAATTATAATATCCTGCAAAATTCTATGCTTTCTTCAATCTTCATCGTGACATCTTTTTACTCTTTCTTTAATGCCTTAATTCATATTATGCATAATGGACGATTAGCTAAGTTTACATTCACAAATATTATATTAAAAACAAAAGAAATTTTCTTTCAAAAATAGGATTCCTTCAATTGTTGAATTATGTGATTATCAAAATTATCGTCTTCTTTGAATACTTAATAAGTTATGATATATTTTGTAAAATAATAAACGTTTTATAATGTTAAGCAAGTTAATACTTTCATATTAATTATATTATAGTAAAGAGTGACATTAATATAATGAATGAACTATTTGGTCTACCTGACCACACATCACTTTTTGCACATATATTATTTCCATTTGATGAAAAGGAAAATATTCAACTTGAAAAGTTTCCTTGAATATCAAAGATATTCATGTATTTAAAATAACACAATACTTAGATTTTGAAATAATGATATAGTAGCATTAGTATTGGAAATGAAAAAGAGACGAAGAAAATATATAATAGTATTAGGAACAAAAAAAAACAAATTTTGCATGGTTTGGACTTGGACTACTGTTTAATAGTACCAAATACGAATCCAAGAATTTATTCTTTAATATCTATAGAATTTTAATTAAATTAAATGATGTTGGAGTTATCTGATGTTAGTTATTAGATTTGGGTCTAACGTTAGTTGTTTATTAAGATTTGACCCAGTTGTATTTATTAATAACACGATCCACTTTTCTTCTTTAGTTGATTTTCTTTCTGGACCAGTGTAAATAGTAGTTTAAGTTATTCTTTTGTAAGAACTCTTCAGAGGAAATAAACGAAAATTCCCTCGAAGCTTCTTCTTTGAACATGAACCCTAGTTTCATTCTTCTCCATTTTTTTTCAATCTACAAACAGTAATATGGTATCAGAGCGGGATTGTGATTACTCTAATCACATGTTTTCGATCGATCCTATCCTTGTGAGTTGATTCAAAGTTTTTCTCTTCCATCTATTATCTCTGATTTGTGTTCAGTGATCGTTTTTTTTAGATCGATTTTTGTTGATTTTCTTTGATTTCTGCGAAGTTTTGGCTATTCGTCGTGGACATTTCTCTTCTTGGAGTAGTTGTTTGATTCCTCCTTTTAGGATCTGTTATTTTTATTCACTGAAGAAAGTCGGTAACCTTAATTTCATTTTTTTTTTGGAATTGCATGTTCAATTTGCTTAATTGACTTGTTTGCCTATACTATTTTAGTGTTAATATGGTGAATTCTGAGGTTCCTCTTGCTACTAGTACTAGTACAACCACCATATATACCCCAGACCCTTCTAGCCCTCTTTTCATTCACTCTTCTGATATTCCTGGAACTTGTTTAGTCAGTACTCCATTTAACGGGTCTGGTTATGGTGGATGGAAACGGAGTATGATAGTTTCTTTGTCGGCTAAGAACAAAATAGGTTTTGTGAATGGATCTTGTCCTAAGCAAATGGCTAATGAGAATCATGCGATGATTCGTCAATGGGATAGATGCAACAATATGGTTATTTCTTGGTTAACTAGCTCTCTTTCATCAATTATTGCTGAAAATGTACAATACTCGGAGACAGTTGAAAGTATTTGGAAGCAGTTATAACGTAGGTATGGGACTGTAAATGGAACTAAATTTTTTTAGATAAAAATGATATTAGCTTCTACTCAGCAAGGTTCTCTTGATGTTTCTTCAACAAATTGAAGAAGCTTTGGGATGAACTTGGAACAATGCGCAAAAATTATGGAAATTCTTGCACTTTTGCTGCAAGGCCTAGTATTCAGAGGGATGGAGACGAGGACAAGTTATACCAGTTCCTTATGGGATTAAATGAGGTGTACGTGGGTGTAAGGAGTAACCTACTAATAATGTAATATCCTCCTTCGTTGGACAGCGCTTACAATATTCTTCTTCAGGATGAGGGTCAAAGATAAGTTCAATACAATCCACAACTAGTACCAGAATCAGCATCTTTCAATGCTAATGTGAATGTCAAACAACGGTTTCCAATCAAATAATACAATCAAATGATAGATTTTGATCACTCAAAAGGAAGTATATTTTGCAAGTATTGCAAAAAACATAAACATCTAATTGAGAAATGCTACAAACTCCATGGGTTCCTATAGAATTTCAAGTTCACTAGAGGAAAGAAGCTGGCTGCAACAGTATCTGCTGAATCTGCTCAATTTCATCCATGCACATCAAGCTATATCTCAGCTCAATCTACTCACAATGCTCCTCTGGTTGGACCTGCTCATGTATCCAATGATAAGATCTCCTCCATACCCGGTTTGAGTCAGCAATAATTTTCTCAACTTGTCTCCCTGTTGCAGCAAACTCAAGTTGGTCATGCTCCAGAGCCTCAACCAAATTCGATGGGATCTGCTAACTTTGTTGGTAGTTTTCTTTCCTTGCCTGTTTATACTGATGATGATTCCCATGCTTGCATGTTGTCTAGTGTAAGTAAAGATGTGCAGATTATAGATAGTAGAGCTATTGATCATATGTCTTCTAACAAAGAACTTCTTTCTAATTTGACTCCACTTCCTACTCCTTATTTGGTAACTTTGCCTAATAGTTATAAGGCAAATGTTACTTGTATTGGTTCCTGTACTTTACTTCCCTCTCTCACTTTTCATCATGTGTTGTACATTCCTTCTTTTCAATATAATCTGATTTCTATGCACAAGCTTATTTAACAATTTCAGTGCCTTGTCTTGTTTACCTATATCTCATGTATTTTGACACAGGACCTTTCCATGACGAAGCTTCTGAAACTTGGTAAAGTGAACCAAGGACTCTGCAAGCTTCTTCATGATCACTAACCCAATTCAACATCTAAATTTCCTGCTTCTGTTTTTAGAAATAATGTGCAAGATGTTTCTCTTTCTGAACAGTCTAGTAAGATTGCACATAATAAGGCTGCTTTACATACTATTCCTATTGTTCCTTGTAATGATAAGCAACGCATAAATAAAAATGATGTTCTTTGGCATCACAAATTAGTACATATTCCATTTTCTAGAATGAAAACCATCCCTTCTATTTCTGCTGAATTATCTGCCAAACAATCCTTTATATGTCATGTTTGTCCTCTTGCTAGGCAGGAAAGATTACCTTTTCCAGCTAGTTCTACTATTTTTACTTCCTTTTTTGAGTTGATTCGTGTTGACACATGGGGTCCCTATGATACCCAGACTTATTCTGGAGCAAAATACTTTCTTACCATTTTGGATGACCATAATAGAGCTACTTCCACTCACTTGTTACATACTAAAAGTAATGCTTTTATCATGTTGAAATCTTTCATTTTCATGGTGAGAACTCAATTTAACCTCCCTATTAAAACAGTTAGAAGTGATAATGCCTTGGAAATTGGACTTTCCAATTATGTCTTACAATACTTATGTTATGGAATTATTCATCAAACCACATGTACTCACACACCTCAACATAATGGAATTGTTGAGAGAAAGCATAAGCATTTGCTTGAAACAGCTAGAGCTTTGATGTACCAGTCTAACTTACCAACAAAATTTTGGGGAGACTGCATTTTAACAACCACCAATTTGATAAATAGATTTCCCTCCACCATTTTACATAACAAATCTCCATTTGAAGCGTTTTATGGCAAGTTTCCCTCTTATTCACATCTTAAACCTTTTGAGTGTCTTTGTTATGCAACTGTACCTAAATGGGAGAGAAATAAGTTTAATACAAGAGTTGTACCTTTGTGTTTTTATTAGTTATCCATTTGGTAAGAAAGGTTATAAGTTGTACAATTTATCCACCAAGTGTATTCTTGTTTCCAGGGATGTCATATTTCATGAATCTATTTTTCCTTTTATGTTATCCTCTTTCTCAACTTCCAGCTACCTTCTATCTTCCACTTCTACACCTATTTTACCTGTTATTTCCGATCTTTCCCATTTTCCTCCTGTTGACACAAATTCTTCTCATTATCCTTCTGTTGCTACATTTTCTCCTACTAATCCACCTTCTGTTGATGTTACTCCCTCCCTTATACCTTCTGTTTTGTCTCCTAATATAGTCCTTCCTTCTGATCTTCCCTCTACTTCTACTCCTTCAACATCTTCCTCTCTCCCTGCTACTAGAAAAGGCACCAGAAATCACCCATTACCTTTACATCTTAGTGACTTTGTGCAACTTCCTCCTTCCATTTCAAGCTCCACTACTTTGTCTCTCTCTGCTGCACACACAACTCAAGTTGAGCCGCATTCATATTCTCAGGCAGCTACCAGTTTAGTCTGGCACGAAACGATGAGAAAAGAATTTGAGGCCTTAGAAGCTAATAACACTTGGTTTATAGTTGAGTTACCTAAGGGTAAGAAGCCTATTGGCTGTAAATGGGTGTATAAAATTAAGTACAAGGCTGATAGGAGTGTAGAAAGATATAAGGCAAGATTGGTAGTAAGGGTTGATATACAAATTGAAGGTATTGATTTTAATAAAATATTTTCTCCGGTTGTCAAAATGTGTACTATTAGGTGTCTAGTTGCTTTTGTCATTAAAAAAGGGCAGTTCTTGTATCAATTGGATGTGAATAATGCATTCCTTCATGAGGACTTAGATGAAGAAATATATGTGAAGCTTCCCCAAGATCTCACCCCAAGGTCTCACAGTTGCTTCATCTTCTCAATTTACTTCTCCTTTGGTTTGTAAGTTGCAAAAGTCCCTTTATGGCTTAAAACAAGCCTCTAGGCAATGGTATGCTAAGTTGTCACAAGCACTTTGCACTAGAGGTTACACATATTCTTTGAATGATTACTCTATTTTCATTAAAAGGTCCGACTCATGTACTGTATTTCTTGCTGTCTATATAGACGACATTATCCTTACTGGGGAGGATCCTAAAGAGATCAATGCTCTCAAAATGTTTTTAGATGATCAGTTCAAAATTAAAGACTTAGGATTACTTAACTATTTTCTGGAAATTGAGTTGTTATATGTTGATTCTAGGGTACTTCTTCATCAAAGGAAGTTTGTTTCGAGGTTAGTTGTTGAATATGGGTGTTTTGATGCTTCTGTTGTTTCTTCCCTACTTGAGTTATGTGTTAAACTCAAGTCTGATGTTGAGGTCTTGCTACCTAACCCTGAATCTTATAGAAGTTTAGTTGAAAAATTGAATTTTCTCACTCATACCAGGCTAGATTTATGTTTTGCTGTGCAACACTTGAGTCGGTTTCTTAAGACACCTTGTCAGCCACATATGACTGTTGCGTTACATGTTATAAGGTATTTGAAAGGTACACCTGATGTTGGAGTTCACCTCAATGGTTCTTTTGATTTTTCTGTACAAGCCTTTTGTGACAGCGATTGGGCTTCTTGTTCTGATTCGAGGTGATCAGTTTCTGGTTATTGTGTGTTTTTAAAGGGTAGTTTGATTTGCTGGAAATCTAAGAAATAAGCCGTCGTCTCCTTGTCTTCTGCTGAAGCAGAATACCGGGCCATGAGTAAAGTGGTGGCTGAACTAGTCTAGTTGGTTCGTTTGTTAGCAGATTTGGGTATGCTTTTGTCCAGCTCTATTCCTGTTTTCTGTGATAGCTTGGCTGCCCTTCTCATCGCTAAAAATCTTGTTTTCCATGAGCGCACGAAACATATTGAAGTTGATTGTCACTTCATCCGCGCTAAGTTGGCAGATGGCCTTATTTCTTTACATCATGTTCCTACCTCTTCTCAGTTTGCTGACATCTTTACTAATTGCTTGATAGGTGCACATCACAGGTTATTGCTTGGCAAGTTGGGCGTGTTACCATCCTCCAACTTAGAGTGGGG
>MU678815.1:56875-78817 GCA_026770625.1 Nicotiana glauca
GGGGGGGGGGGGGGGGGGGGGGATGTTGGAGATACCTAATGTTGGTTATTAGATTTGGGCATGATGTTAGTTAGTTCATTAAGATTTGGCCCAATTATATTTATTAACAGACCCTGCCCAATTTTCTCCCTTAGTTGATTTTCTTTCTGAACTAATGTAAATAGTAGTTTAGTTATTCTTTTGTAAGAACTCTTCGGAGTAAATAAACGAAAATTCTCTCGAAGCTTCTTCTTTGAACATGAACCCTAGTTTCATTCTTCTCCATTTCTGTTCAATCTACAAACATTAACAATTATGCTATAGCTTCCTATATTTTTAAGAATCCAATTCCAAAGATATTTCCAGAAAAGAAAAAAACAATGCTGTCCAGAAGAATTACATGGAAAATGACCAAATCATAAATCATTTCCTGTCGGAATAGCGGACAGGTGTCTTATGATGCCCAGTTTAGTTAACATTGGCGGGTATGTTAATGACAACGACTTTCTGTTCCTGTTCCGTTCCGTTACTCAAAAAATAAAAAATAAAAATTTCAGAGTTTAAATTAATCCATTTATCTCTAATTTTCACATCTTTTGTGTAGTGAGTTATATTCACTTTATTTTCCACCTTTCACATGTTAACTGTAATTTGACCCAATTCTAATGTATTATCCAACTTATTTTTTCTCAAATAACTAATTACATTTAATATTGACTGTTTTTTCTAATTTATTTTCGAATAATTTGATTGTGTAAAATTATTTATATCATTACGTGATAAACAACTTTTTTACTAAGTTCAATCATTAATGCCAAATCTATTATATTACTGCTTTCGTTTTTTTATGTGTTGTAATTTGACTGAACATATTATAAGAAAGGGAAAAAAAACTCTAAAACTTGTATTTTTATATATGTCATGCAATTACTGGCATTATAAAAACATAATATTAAGGATAAAAAATGTAATATAAAATTTGTTTATCGCGAAAATGGTAATAACAATTAAATTTGATTATGAGATTCTAAAAATACGTGATCTATTTTTATGCTAGTTGTTAAGCAATTGATGTTACGTGAAAGACTTAGAAACGAGATAAGAGCTTGGGAGCAAAGTGATGATCGAACCGAATGATCGATAATTGGGGCCTCGAGGTCGAGTCTGGAGAACGACTGGGAGCTATCGAGGGTGACTGATGGGTGGATAACAGTTATGATAAGATCAATGACGGCTCTTTATGGTCAATAATAAGCAATAAACGAAGAACAATAAGTAGAACACAACAAATATTAGTAATAAATGAAGTAATGAACTCGAGAGAATATGTTAGAGAGCAAAGAGAATGTTCTTGAGTATTTAGTATGGAGCAACAGATGTTTACAAAATGGCAAAGATCCCTTTTATATACGAGGGGGCCTCCCATCATAGTACAAAATACATTAATTACAAAGATACGAAGATGAGACAGCTAGTTGATTCCCTGATTCGGGTTTGGACTAGCCTGACACACTTTGTTGGTTCTAGCTGCACGCCTTGGGAACTCCCCACTTTCACCATAACCGTTGGTCAGCACCGTCCCGAGATCGAGCGTCGACGACCCTCAAAGGAGGAAGCTTGGCCGTAGTCTTGAGCCTTCAAGACATGCTTTTGAGGTGCCTCGATAACGAGAAATTGAACCTTCACTATATACAAAATTGTTTTTAAATATATAATGACACTTAAGATGGAATAGACACGTACTTATCTTTCTTCATCGTTCATATTCACAGTTAACAATTATTTGTGATCGGCTTTTTAGTCCCTTTATAATGTAAAAAGGCAAAACACATTAAATTATCTCTAAATTTGGCTCAGATTATTAGTATCATTCCTGAACTATGTCAGGTCTTAATTACTCCTCTCAACTTGGTCTTTTGAGAGCATTACCCCCAGACGCTGATGTGGCAAAAAATGTGGGTGCACTCACCTGAGCATTTTTTTGAAAAATAAAATATTTTTTACCTTATTAAGAATGTTACTTTTTAGATAATTTTTTTCGAATACGATCTATAATAAAACTTGGATAGAACTACATTATTTAGGATAGATATTTTTATTTGGCCAAAAATAATAAAATTTTAATTAATCTTTTTTTTTGAATTTGACCTGAAAATAAATATTTATACAATTGAAATAAATAGTCAAAGCATCTAAAAGTTATAAAAAATACATAGTTTGTTAATTATTTTAGCTATAATTTTTTATATAGCTCTAAATTACGGTGCTCTAATTTTTTATTTTTTTTACGATTTTACCTAAAAAAGTAAAAATATACAGTTGAAATAAATAGTCATTGTACCAAAAGAAGAAATAAAAAGAATGTACAATTGCACTTGTAATTTCTTGCAATTGTACACTCTTTTTTTTTAAATGCAATGACTAATTATTTCAATTATGTATTTTTTTTAACTTTTTAGATGCCTTGACTATTTATTTTAATTGTTTAAATCTTTATTTTCAGGTGAAGTAGTTCAAAAAAAAGATTAACTAAAATTTTATTATTATTGGCCAAATAAAAATATTGAGCCTAAATAATGCAGTTCTATCCAAGTTTTACTATAAATTGTATTCGAAAAAATGTATCTAAAAAGTAATATTCTTAAAAAGGTAAAAAATTATTTTATTTTAAAAAAAATGCCACATAGGCAGAAAAATCTACGTGGCGGGTGAGTGCACCCATACTTTTTGCCACATCAGCGTTTAGGGGGTAATGACTCTCAAAAGGCCAAGTTGAGGGGGTAATTAAGATCGGACATAGTTTGGGGAGTATACTAATAATCTGAGCCAAGTTTAGGGGTGATTTAAATTATTTTGCCAATGTAAAAATTAAGTGTGATTAAAAGAGTAAAAGAATAAATAAAGAGAATATAATAAAAACAAAAAAGGAAAAAGAATTAACAGAAATTCAACGTCTTTCTCTTGTAATGAACCCCACTATCTTCGCTGTTATGTCAAAACCCCAAAAATTCTCTAGATTTTCGCCATTATCATACCCACAAACACCAAATGGAATCTTCTCGAATCGACGATGAAGACAGCGAACTTTTAGCTTCTACTTCCAATACCTCTAGTCGTCGGAATTTCCACTGTTACAGTGAAAAATTCGCTTTCAACTCCGATTCCGATTCCGACGACGGCGAAAATGTCAATACACTAGGCGGTTCCGGCCGGAAATTTAGTTTCGACGAGACGGAGCGGACTCCAAGATTATTCGACCGATTCTACGGTACTTCATCTTCCGATGACGAAGAGTTCAGCTCCGGTTCAGGTCAAAATGGCGCCGTTCGTAAACGACTTGATTATATGATTCAATTCCTCGACCGTAAGCTTTCTTCTGAAGCAGCTGATGCTTCTGACGGTAATACTAACGGCAAGAGCCAATCACAGGGTTTACCTGAGTTTGTAGGTAAAGGTGGCGGTACCGGCATTTTCAAGCTGCCGGTGCGTGCCGCAGTGCATCCTGATCGTCCGCCGTCATTGGAATTACGTCCGCATCCCTTGAGAGAGAGGCAAATCGGGCGATTTTTGAGGACTGTACTGTGTAATGGATCTCAGCTATGGGCCGGGTCGGAGCGTGGAGTTCGGGTATGGAATTTGTTGGATATATATCAGGCTGCTGCTGAAGAAGAAGATGAAGATGAGGACTTTGAGGATGCTGCACCTTTTGTGGAGTCTGTTAGCGTTTCACCAACGTTTTGCCTTGTTGAAGATGCTGGGAATAGGCTGATGTGGAGTGGACATAAAGATGGTAAAATCAGGTGTTGGAAAATGGACAGTGAAATTAGCTGTAGAGAGAAAGGTGCTGCTTGTGGAAGAGCTGCTTTGAAAGAAGTGCTGACGTGGCAGGCTCATCGCGGTCCAGTTCTTTCCATGGTCATGACTTCCTATGGTAAAAGTTTGAGTCTTTTCGTAATACCTTTCTGTGTAATTGCTGTTGGGGTTAAAGTGGTGGTGTGAATGGGAAATGAGGGAAGAAGGTGAAAAGGCAACTTTAGCTTTTGCACTTTGTACCTCATTGGTTAAAGACAAGCATTTTGTTGGGTTTAAATATAGAAGCACTTCCTTAAGCTCTTAAAAAAGATAAGAGGAAGGGGCCTCGCACCGTCGTCGCTCGGCTTCGGCTTCGGATTCGACTTCGGATTCGGTCAATTGATATGATTGATTGATAATTTTTTGGACTCAACATGCAAGTTCTCCTTCCAATTTTTTGTGGCGATGTTTTTCTAAGCACGAGGTTTTAAGAAAAAAGGAAAGTTGTGTTGCTAGAAATCATCTCATTAGGGAAAATGAGAATTTTAAAGTTACATTTTTTCTAAATAAGTATGACATTTTTTGTGGACAGACTAAAAAGGAAAGTATATCATATAAATTGGATAGAGGGACTAGGGAGTAGTTTCTTTGACTTACTATATTGCATTTTTAGCACTTCAAAAACTAAATTTACTAATGTAAGCCTTTGAATTTGCTCGATCATCTTATATAAGCTAGTATTAAAATCATTTGTGTTCATTTTCTGCTATGATGTAGTAAATAGACAGCAGGTTAGGCAAAGCTAGGATGAAAAAACCATGTCTTTTCTTTCTTGGGGCAGAAGGAACAAAAACGTAATTGCACTATTTTTGGAGGTCAAAGCGAGTTTGGATATCAGTTAGATAAGCAAAACCTATGCATCAATTCCAAACAAGTTGGGGTAGGCTATATGAATCCTTACTGACCACGTTTATCCAATTAAGTTCATCTTAGGCCAACATTGTGCAAAATAACAATAAAAAGTAGTAAAAGTTCTTTAATATTTTTAATTATCTATACTCGGACTAAAAAAACTCTTAGAAAATATAGGACCGAAAGTAAACGTACTAAGCACCCAATGATGTAGTGTAGCATGCAAGAATCATGAGGTTTCAGGTTCAAATCTGGTAAAAGCACTAGATGATTTCTTCTCATTTGTCTACGCCTTAGTGGATAGAGTTACATGATACCTGTTGCTGGTGGGATGTAGCAGGTATCCTGTAGAATGAGTCGAGGTGCGCGCAAGCTATAGCCTGGATACCACATTTATAAAAAAAATTAATGTACTAACATAACTAAAACATTTTCTTAACTAATTGATAGTGCCCATATAGAATAAATGAACTTTAGGCCTAACTCAACCCCAAAAGGTAGCTGATGAGAGGAAAATTGGCCAAGACTTGCTATCATGATGGTTTTTTATTTGTTGAAAGTTTCTTACAACCAACTCTGAAATTGCTGCTTGAAAGAAAAAAAAAGTAGCTCTGTGATTGCTGCCTTTGTTCTGGAACCAGAAATTGCATTTGGATGGATCTCTGTCTTTCTTGACTTGCACTCTGATGCTTTGATATCCAAAGTGGCCTTCTTGGTTTCTAGTTTCTTTTGATGAGTAAAATTAATTACATTCAAACTGGACTGATAAAATGCCAGTTTTACAATAAACGAAAAGGCAAATGTTAGTGGGAGTAACTCAAGTGATGTGGTTAATTTTGATCTGATGAGCAATTTCATTTAGGCGATCTATGGTCTGGATCTGAGGGTGGTTCCATCAAGATCTGGCCGTGGGAAGGAATTGAGAAATCGCTTTCTCTGATAGAGGAGGAAAGGCACATGGCTGCTTTGTCTATAGAGAGGTCATATGTGGATCTGAAGAGCCAAGTTATACAAAATGGCACATGCAATAGCATATTTTCTGTCGATGTCAAATATATGATCTCTGATCGCTCTGGAGCAAAAATTTGGACTGCTGGTTATGTGTCATTTGCACTTTGGTGAGTACCTTCAGAATCATTTTATAAACAAATGTCTTCATTTATATTGTCTTGTAGCTTGCTAGTTTTTGCATTGTTGCTACAATATTATTTTTGAAACTTAATGTTACAACGAACAAGCGTAATAATGTTATGTTAAACCACACTTAAAATTCTATTAGTGCTCAGTCATTCATCAGTGCAGACATGTTTTTGATTGAAGAATGGATGTGCTAGCCTTGAACTTACGCCATATTGTTTCCTTGGTTATTGTGCTTTTTATAGTTAAAGTTGTGATGCATATATTAGATTATATTTGCACATTCCTTAATCTTTTCACTGCTAGATTTCTGGTTGTTTCGAAATGAAATCTAACTATTCAGGTCATCTGGTTCTGATTATGTTGATTGTTTCTTGTCAATTGCTTTTGACTTTCAGGGATGCGCGGACGAGAGAGTTACTGAAAACTTTTAACACAGATGGTCAGGTTGAAAATACACTAGCAGCACAAGATCCTATAATTGAAGATGAAATGAGGATGAAAATAGTGTCCAGTTCGAAAAAGGACAAGTCTCAAAGTTCTATCGGCTTCTTTCAGCGTTCACGCAATGCTATCTTGGGAGCAGCTGATGCTGTTCGTAGGGTTGCGACAAAAGGAGGATTTGGAGAAGAGAATCGGAGAACTGAAGCATTGATCATTACGGCCGATGGAATGATTTGGAGTGGATGTGCAAATGGATTACTTGTCCAATGGGATATAAACGGTAATCGGTTGCAAGAAATCCAGTATCATGCATTCTCTGTTCAATGCTTATGCACATATGGGTTACGGATTTGGGTGGGTTATGCTAGTGGTTATATTCAGGTGTTGGATCTTAATGGTAATCTACTTGGAGGATGGATGGCTCATAGTAGTCCTGTAATAGATTTGTCGGTGGGTGGAGGTTATGTTTTCACTTTGGCTAATCATGGTGGTATACGCGGTTGGAGTGTGGTATCTCCTGCACCAGTGGATGGTATTTTGCGCTCAGAGTTAGCTAGCAAGGAATTTTTGTATACCAGACTAGAGAATTTAAAAATATTGGCTGGTACATGGAATGTTGGACAAGGAAGAGCTTCTCCTGATTCACTTATATCATGGCTAGGTTCTGCAGCAGCAGATGTTGGCATCATTGTTGTTGGCTTGCAGGAGGTGGACATGGGTGCTGGTTTTCTTGCAATGGCTGCTGCTAAAGAAACAGTAAGTTTCCTTTCTTTTTGCCCTATTCTCTCCAACCCCAGCGGCCTCTCTTCGGTCTCTAGACTGATGTTGCTTTCTTCTCTCAGAAATGTCGAGATGATTTTTTCTTAGAAAAAATTGGCCAGCGTATAAGTGGAGAATAGTTCTCAAAATACTAGTCACTTGTGGAAGTGCTTCCAACACCCAAAAATAATTTTGTTAGTATCACATCCAAGCACCATATAATCTCTAAAGACCACCAAACCCCTCTCTCTCTCTCTCTCTTTGGATGAAGTAAGAAGTATTATAAATAGCATCAAGAAGATGCTTGAGATCAGAGAAGTACCAAAGGGGTGAGTTTGTTAGCTCTGTTACTATGAACCTATGCTATGGCTAGAGAGCTAACAAATCCAAAAGTTTGACATGCGAGTCAACTGGGGATAGACTATCCCAACTACATAAATTTAAAAGACAACTAGCCTTAAAGGCGTGGTTTAGAGTTGCTAAACCTCTCTTTTTTGAGGTAACTTTATATACTGAATGAAGCCAAGGGCAAAGTAGTTGTAGTTTTGATTGGTAGCTAGACAGGATAAAGAACAAGTTACTGGGCTTTTGTGTGTATATATATTGTCACACCTCCTTTTTACACCACCCGAGGGCATTATATAAGGGAGTTTTTCCAATTAAAGTGATATTAATTGAGATGGGATTATTTAGTTTATCAGAGTCGCCACTTGGAATAGTTTATTTGGTGCCCCAAGTCACCGGTTTATTTTAAAATCCCAAATCGAGGAAATTCGACTTTTACTTTCAAAGTCTGCGAACCAGAAATTCTAAGTAAGGAATTCTGTTAACCCGGGAGAAGGTGTTAGGCATTCCCGGGTTCCGTAGTTCTAGCACGGTCGCTTAGTGATTATTACTTGGCTTAAATTGTTTAACTACTCATTTTTAGGATCTATGTGCATTTATCTTTTTACCGCTTTTAAATCAATTGAATTATTCGTAATTAAAGAATTGAGTTACGCGTACGTATACTCTTTTTCTTTTGGCGCGTCAAAATCATGTCACGCGAACGTGTCCACGATTAATAATGCTTTTGTTAAGTTATTAAGAAAGTTTGGTTGAAGTTGCACAAACGCATCCCTCGAGTCTTTTTTAGAGTTAACTTTGCAATTATGTTACGCGAACGTATAGATAATCGCAATACTAATTTAAATCGGGTCTAAAGCAAACTACGATTGGTTTAAATTACAACAATGTTTGCGAGGGCCATGGGAAATTTAATAATGGCACACCCCGATTTTAAAAGAGTTATTATTAATTAAACGAGGGCCATGGGCTTAGGGGATTTTATTCAACATGGCACACCTCAACTTTACACATTTTAATTAAGTTCATGAGGGCCATATGTTATGGATTTTAAAACATGGCACACCTCAAATGGTTTCTAAAAGAAGGTATTTAATTAAAGTCAAAGTTTTGGCCGGATTTTTTTGATTTAAGATTCGAACGAACCGGGCTTGATTCGAAGGAAGGGGAGTGAAGATTTGGAATGGGGAGGTGCAGGGCAATTCGTGGTAACATTTTGGGAATGATTTGACCACCGGAACCGCCGTGAGGCGATTTCCGGTAGTGGTTCACGGTGGAGGCGGCGTGGGATTGTGAGGCGGCTAGGGTTTTTTAGAGTGAAGGTGAGAGACAGGAGAAATGAGGTGATTTTTTGGTTTTGGGAGGTGGGTTGACTCGGTCCGGACAGTTATAAGGTAAGAGCTCGTTCAAGTCCGATCAATCCAACAGCTGTGATCGAGTCCACCTAAAACGGGGTCGTTTGGGATTGAATTGGGCTGGACCGGGTTAGTTGGTGTTTGGGCCTGGTTATTGGCGGGTTTGGGCTAATTTGGAGATCTAAATTTGGGTCCAATTCCAGAAAAATACTCCTCTCATATTCCTCTTCTTTATTTTCAAATTCTTTCCTTTTTCTTTCTTTTCCCTTTTCTTCTTTTTTCTTTTTTTTCTTTTTTAATTTAAAAACCTTAATAATTAAGAATCCTAAATTATCTAAAATGTGAAATTGAACTATTTAACTAATTATAAAAATTTCAAACACCATTTAATTCTAAATTAAAAAGAAAAACCAATAAATTAAAAGATAAAAAAATGTAAAATGAGTTATTTTTGTGATTTTCAAATTTTATAAAACAAATAATTACTGATTAATTCTAAAAAATGTAAAAACAAATCCTAATGCAATGCATGATATTTTGGTGTTTTTTCATGATTTAAATAAATTAAACATGCACGGAAAAATGCAAATAATTTAGAAAATTCTACAGAAATTCCTAAAATGACTAATAATTAAAAGAAAAATCTATTTCTTTGGGCTTCTGTAGGAGTAATTTATATAGGGCAAAAATCACATGCTCACAGCTGCCCCTCTTTGCTCGGAGGCACGAAAAATTTTCGGGCAAAGATAAAATGAGCAATTATGAGGGACTTTTGCCCGTTTGGTACTCCATGAGAAGCATTTTTTGAAAAAGCCTAATCAAACCTTGCTTCAGAGGTTGCCTTGGCTATAAAGGAATCAGGTTAGTGTAGTTCTGGAAGTTTCGGTAGCTGGGACTACCAGGAAGCTGTGATTTCATTGTTGCTGCTACTGCTATTACTACTGCTACTGCTTACTGAACTCCTTATTACACCAAAATGGAAAATAAAAAGCTAAACCAGCTAAGCCTATCAACTACGAGCTACAAGATTCCTATCTATAAACCTTCTAAAGCTTGATCTCGAGTCTTGGCTGGTTCTTCTTACAGACTTTGATCTGAATCTTGATGCTCGTTAGCTGCAGTCGCCAATTCATTTTTCTTCAGCTTTTCAGATCCAGGCGGGACTTGGAAAGCTTGTGACTTCAACCAAATTTTGAGCAGTCCGCATTTTTTCCCCACTTCCGGACCTTGAGTTCAACTTCTTTTCTTGTTTCTTCTTTCTTTTATTTGGGTTGAGACTTTTTATTTTGGTCATCTCAAACCTTGTGCCTTATGGTGAAAAACCTATTCAGGCACCAAAACAAACAAACGAACGAAATTTTTCTGCCCCAGTTTTCGCTAGAAAAGTTTCGTGAGTTACTTGTAACAAAAGTCTAAAACTATTTCTTTATTTTTTTGACAAAGGTAACATCTAAACTATTTCTTTATTGAAAGCAATAAAATCAGGATTGTGTATCCTTTGGAAAAAGAGATTGGGGAGTGGAGCCCTATATCTATACTAAAAGTCAACTAGGGAGTGGAGACCCTATGTTGGAAAGGCGACTAGGGAGTGGAGACCCTATGTCTAAAAATAAACTCAACTAGAGAGTGAAGAACCTATGTTGGAAAGGCGACGAGGGAGTGGAGACCCTATGTCTAAAATAAACTCAATTAGAGAGTGGAGACCCTATGTTGGCAAAAGGCGACTATGGAGTGGAGATCCTATGTTGGCAAAAGGCGACTAGAGAGTGGAGACCATATGTCTAAAAATAAACTCAACTAGGGGGTGGAGACCCTATATTAGAAAAACGACTAGGCAGTGGAGACCCTATGTCAAATAAACTCAACTAGGGAGTGGAGACCCTATGTTGGCAAAAGGCGACTACGGAGTGGAGACCCTATTTCTAAAATAATCTCAACTTGGGAGTGGTCTATGTTGGAAAAGCGTAAAAATTGAGATTGGGGGTCCTAAACTACCATTTTTTTTAAAGTATTCTTATCTTTTTTATTTCATGGAATGAGTAAATGCAGGAAAGAATTTGGATGAGACTTTCCTTTATGGATCGTTACTACAAAGCTGTTTCTAACCTTTGCGCATTTTCTTCTTTTTGGTTGGCACCTGCTTCTTGCAAGGTTGTTTTGGATTGTACCTGTTTCATGTTTTCAAACAAAGAACAATTGTTAGTTTGAAACGGTGGTTGGTTTTGTGGCCTTGATTGTTTTTGATCACTTGATCTCGGCTGGCTGGCTTTCTGAAGATTGATCTTTCTTCTAAAATCGAGGAACTCAACTTTCCAAAATTTCTCATGACGGTTCACCTGTATGGGGCTTTGGCCCTTTCATCTTATTCTGCCTCTATGGGCGCTTGACTTTGGATTTCTTTCATTTTCAATAATTTTGACTTCAGAGCATTGACCATCATGGCCAGTCGGGATCGACTTGATGCACCTGCTGATGCTGGGTGCTTTTCTTTGAATTTGGCTTTTGTTAAGCAGAACCCTGTAAAATCAATCTTGCCATCTTTTCTTTGTATTAGTTTCGGAGCTGAGTTAGACCGAAAGGGATTCAAAGAAAAGTAAACAAAGGACAAGAAAGTGAATTTAAAGAGAAGTGCCCCTTTTGGGGAGGAAAGAAGAACTTATCTGGAGTGCATGCAGACTTCAATAGATATGACATGCTTCTTGGACTGGATACCCGATCTGCACAACTATCCAACTTCTCATAAACCCATTACGACCCGTGTTTTAAAACCGAGAAACCTTGCCAGGACTCTTTCAATGCTAATGGTGGTGAGGGATTTCTTCTTTTTGATCAACAGCGCCCTTTGCGGGTTTTCGCCAATCGACCTCTCTCATTTCTCTTCTCACCGTCGCCTTATAGTGCTCTTTACGAGTTTTCACTAACAAGACTCTCATTTCAATTTCTCTGCTCACCATCGCCTTACGGTGCCGGTAGGTTTTCACCAATAAGACTCTCATTTTATTTCTCTCATCTTGATTGCATCGGGTTCAAACAACTGCGTTCTCCGATTTTGAACACCTTTCACCGCTTGATTGGAAGGGCTTGAACAAGGTTTGGGTCAAAAAAATTTGGATTGAATTGCAACTTTGGAACCGTTCAGGCGGGATCATCGCCGAACCATTATAACATCTGCCTCAGTTTTACTTTTGGGGGAAATTGGATTGTTGTTTTGGTGTGACTGAACCCCAGAGAGAGGCTGCCTACGTATCCTTTCGAAATCAAGTCGAACGAAGTTCAGGGGAACATTTTGTTTTGTTGTTTTTAATTTTTCTTTTGTTTTGATGATTATTTTTTTTTACAAACGTATTCAAGTTTCAAAGAGGGTAATGAAAGAAAGGTAACCGGCTCATAGAGTTATCAAAGGATTGGAGTGTTTGGGGTAGCGAGAATGAAAGTCTTCGTCATCCCAATCGGATAATGTTGTTGCTGCAGTAAGGCTAGACATAATACCTTTTGATTGCATCTGCATTTAAAGCTGTTTCGGGGTCATTTCCTTCGATGTCTCCCAGGTATAACGCCCCTTTTGGCAACAATTTTCTGATAATGTATGTGTTAGATATGTAGTCTTGTCCCATATTGGAATAGGAATAATATGTCCTTGTATAGTATAGCTATAAATAAGAACCTCTTGTATTGTATTGAACACACAATATATCATATTTTCTCCCGTGCCTTCTCACATGGTATCAGAGCTATCGTGAGAGATTTATCGCTATGCATAAATTCCAGCGATTCTGGGAAGTGAAATCAGTCACCGGAACCCTTTTTCCGGCGACTTTCAAAGTTGTTTTGCGTCTATTTTGTCTCTGTCAGTGTTGCGTAAAAAAATCCAACACTACCACAAGAGTAGTCACTGTCCGGCGACCAAATCCCAGTGAAAATCTCCGGCGAGATTGTAGCTGTCCGAAGAAAATTTTCCGGCGAAGTTCCGACATCGTGTGGGCCACCTTCCGGCCATTTTTTGGCGACGACTCGTCAGGACAGATTATTCCCTTGCAATTCCGAGCCTACCCATCCAGGTTACACCAAATTCCGACCACTTTTATATTTTTCCGGCATGAATAGTGATTTCAAAAGTGGACTTCCGGCCATTTTTTGAAAAAGTTCCTTCAGAACAGTTGGGTCGTCTGTTAATTCCGATCCTACCCCTACTGTTTTTATTTCATTCCGACCACTTTTGAATTATTTCCGGCTGCTACAGTAATATTCCAAGAGCTACAGTATTTCTGGAGTGAACAGTGTTTTTCGGTGCAGAACAGTGTTCTGTTTTCTCAGCGATTTCTTCAGTTTTCCCAATAGAGTTACTAATTTTTACTATTTCAAGTTAACCTTACTACTATTAATTGTAGCGACATGGGAACCGATGCTTTAAGAAATACGCACTTAAGAGCACGCGGAGCGAACTTTCCTTTTGCTTCCTGGTGGTGAGGGAGAATACGCCTCGAAACGAGTTGCCCCACTTCAAAGTTCCTAGGCCGCACTTTCTTGTTGTAGGCACGGGCCATTCTTTGTTGATACAACTGCCCGTGGCAGACTGCGGCCATTCGCTTTTCCTCGATCAGGGTTAATTGTTCCAGACGGGTTTTGACCCACTCACTATCCTCAATTTCAGCTTCAACAATGATTCGAAGGGATGGAATTTCAACCTCGGTGGGTATTACGGCTTCAGTGCCATAAACCAAAAAATACGGGGTTGCTCCGACTGATGTGCGCACAGTTGTGCGATATCCCAATAATGCAAACGGCAACTTTTCATGCCATTGCCTGGAACTTTGGATCATCTTTCTAAGAATCTTCTTGATGTTCTGGTTTGTTGCTTCAACGGCACCATTAGCTTTGGGCCGATAAAGGGTGGAGTTCCGATGCGTGATCTTGAATTGCTCGCATATCTCCCTCATCAAATGACCATTCAAGTTCGCAGCATTATCCGTAATGATAGTTGCAGGAATACCAAGACGACAGATGATATCGGAGTGCACGAAGTCTACCACCGCTTTCTTAGTAACAGATTTGAGAGTAATTGCTTCAACCCACTTTGTGAAGTAGTCGATGGCGACCAATATGAATCTATGCCCATTTGAAGCTTTTGTCTCGATCGGCCCAATGACGTCCATACCCCGGGCAACAAACGGCCAAGGTGCTGACATGGGATGCAGTTCTGATGCATGAATCAAGTCATCGTACACTTGACACTGATGGCATCTCCGGACAAAACTGAAGCAATCTTTTTCCATAGTCCTCCAGTAATAGCCCGCTTAAAGCCGCTTAAAGGATTTTCTTTGCCAAGACATACCCATTCATGTGGGGTCCACACACTCCTGCGTGCACTTCATGCATGATTCTTCCGGCCTCTTCGGCATCCACACATCTTAACAAGTTGAGATCTGGAGTCCTTTTGTACAATACCTTGCCGCTCAAAAAGAAACCGCCGGCAAGCCTTCTAATGGTCCTCTTTTGGTCTCCATTGGTCTGCTCGGGATATTCCTTCGTTTTCAGAAATCTCTTGATATCATGATACCATGGCTGGACATTTGGTTCCATCTCAACCGCATTGCAATAACCATGCCTTTCCCGGATTTGGATTTCCAACGGGTCAATGTGAAAATTGCCTGGATATTGCAACATCGAGGCCAAAGTAGCGAGTGCGTCGGCTAACTCATTGTGAAAACGGGGAATGTACCTAAACGTATTTCATGCCTTTCTTCACTGTAGGTTACATTGACTTCAATTATAAAAAAAAGTTACATTAATTTTCTTTCCTAAAACTTTCTCAGTGACACTAACTAGAATGATCAAAATATTACCTAAGGAGAAGCTTATCACTAGAATGGTTTACTGATCGACTTGAATATACGGTTTTCCTCTCTGTTCTTTCTCGTAATCACTTTAGTCCGTGAAAGATTATTCTCAAATATAAAACGGCATAAATAAAAAAACTGGGGCTTTGTGCTTTTCCAAAAAGGCGCAAATAGAGGAAATGGACCACCCTGTCTGGAATCAAATTAAGATAATACTTAACTGCTGTATATATTATCATCCATATGTGTTTTGATGTTGTAAGTTACATGGCATGTTATATTAAGGCTCCAGTTGAAAGCAAGAGCTTCTCATGATAAAAGATATTCTGGTCTAGACTTTCATCTTCCTAGCTGCTGGTCATGTCTTTCTTGGTTTCTGTTCCTATAGTTGTTATAATCTTTTTTATACTATAAGCTTTTTAGGCATACTAATAAAAGAAAAATATATATAACTCCTTAAAACACATTTTAGATGCAGGTGGGTCTTGAAGGAAGTTCTGCTGGTCAATGGTGGTTGGAAATGATTGGAAAAACCTTGGATGAAGGATCCACTTTTATCCGTGTTGGCTTCAGGCAGTTGGCAGGCTTGGTTATTTCTGTCTGGTAGGTATTGCTTATGGATCCTATGCACAAGGCTTGCATAACTTTGGTATTAGCGTTTAAGCGTATGAAATAGACAGCAGAATCTGCTGAGGAAGACTCACATTAGGTTTCACATGACTTGAGGTGAAATGTTAGTTCAATGTATGGCTGGCAGTTCTTGAAGTTTTCAATCTTTAGATACCCACCTCAAGCCCACCTCAAGATGCGATATGTTTATGTTTGATGAATGCTCTTTTTATTCTTTGGATCTTCTCTTTTGACTAAAGTCACGAGTTCCAGTTTTTTTTATATATGAGCAAAAGGCCTACCATTTAACCCTAACTCACCCCTTCCTCCAACTGGGGAACACAACTTGTATTCAAGTGAATGGAAGTCAACTTTCCTGCTTATTTTTGTATGTAAACTATGGTTTGCTCATTCAATTTATAGTGTCTATCTAAACAATTTCTTTTTGATGCATAAACTATCTATTACTTAGATTTTGATGAGTGGGGGCCTCTATTTGTACATGTGTCTGATATCTGATGAAACAAAAATATTTTCCAGGGTCAGAAGTGCCATTAGTCGTTATGTTGGCGATGTTGATGTTGCAGCAGTACCTTGTGGTTTTGGGCGTGCAATTGGAAACAAGGTATGATTGCATTCTCCTTTTTGCTGTTTCTTGATGGATGTTACTGTATTATGCTGAAAGTTGAGAGCAAATTAGTTGTTTGATGGTGGCTAGTTCTATTTGAAGCATAAGAATAGCATTAGGTTACTTATAATCTAGAACTTCTCTCTTACTTAGGATCACCCTACATGTCCTAGGCTTTTGTCATGGAATAGGTTTATGCATGATTTCTTCCTGGGTTTCTTGGAATAATTTGTCGAAATATGGGAAACATAGGGACTCAGAACCTAAGTCATGCTTCTGCCAAAAAAAAAGCCACCAGGAGTAATTTTACAGCAGTGTAATAAAGTAGAGAAAGGGAGCACAGTTCTATCAGAACACAATCCTCCTAACTGTAAGTTTCTATGTTCATATGAACATTACTAGTTCTACCATAATCTAGAGAAAGGGAGCACAGTTCTATCAGAACACAATCCTCCTAACTGTAAGTTTCTATGTTCATATGAACATTACTAGTTCTACCATAATCTTGAGTGTCCATTGAAACAATTGGTTGGACATACTTGAAGCACGTGTTTGTTGTGACCCTCGTAATCCAAACATGGGAATTACTACTGTAGCGTTCAACGCATATTATCACCATTCCTAATTCTTTTGATATGTTCGACAAGTAGATAACATTCTTTGTATTTGTGATATTAATTTTTTTCATGGTCCTCCAAATAGGGAGCAGTAGGATTGAGGATGAGAGTGTATGATCGTACTATGTGCTTTGTGAACTGTCACTTTGCTGCACATTTAGAAGCTGTCAGTCGCCGGAATGCTGATTTTGACCATGTTTATCGAACTATGGTCTTTAGTCGGCCATCAAATTTTCTCAATGCTGCTGCTGGTATGGTGCCATACCTTTTCACAGCTTGCTTGCTTGCCTGCTCTATGTATTTAATCTGGGTTGTTTATGGTTCTCGGTTGCCATTGGTCCTTTCTGTTGCAGCTGGCGTCTCATCTGCAATTCAAATGCTCCGCAGTGCAAATGTATGTACATTCTTAAATTGGTATTTTGGCTGTCTGGTCTTTAATGGTCTTCTTAAAATATTTGCTTCCTTCATTGGAGCAGTGTATTTTAATTAGCACAGATGAAAACATTGAGTTATGCTTGTCAGGGTGCATTTAACTCTGCAGAAGCAATGCCAGAGCTGTCTGAGGCAGATATGGTTGTGTTTCTTGGTGACTTGAACTATCGGCTTGATGGCATTTCTTATGATGAAGCAAGAGATTTTATTTCTCAAAGGTGCTTTGATTGGCTTAGAGAGAGGGATCAGTTGCACACAGAGATGGCAGCTGGGAATGTCTTTCAAGGAATGCGTGAAGCAGTAATCAGATTTCCTCCTACATATAAATTTGAGAAGCACCAAATTGGCTTAGCAGGTAACTGTAGCAATCAATTCTTCAATTTACTGTCACAATCCTCTCTTCTTTCATATTTGCAGACAGGATGTAAATTATCTATATATATTTCTCCTCTCCTCCTCTGAATGTCTGATGTGGTTATAATTGTCTCATTCGTAAGGGTATGATTCTGGTGAAAAGAAGCGGATTCCTGCTTGGTGTGACAGAATTTTGTACCGTGATAGCCGTTCCGCCTCAGCTTCTGCGTGCAGCTTAGATTGTCCTATCGTCTCATCAGTTTTGCAGTAAGTTCTCCATATGAACCGAAAATAATTGAAGTCCCTGATTTTTCAGGGCACTTGACAATAATGTTTCTGTGGATTTTCTTTTTTCTTTTTCCAGTTCTTTTTTTTTTTTGTCTTTATACAAGAGACCAAGAATGTGTGTTTCATCTTTCATTTCTCCATTCGCTTCTCAAACTCTTCTTCTTTATTTCTTTTGTCATATTTATGTATTTCACTACCTGCCTTTACCTCTTTTGCCACCTTTTTTCTGTATCATATTTCTGTTTCCTCTGTTCCCACTCTTCTAAAAGCCTCTCCTTTAATAGGTATGAAGCTTGCATGGACGTGACAGATAGTGACCACAAGCCTGTAAGGTGCATATTCAATGTGGAGATTGCTCGAGTGGATGAATCAGTGAGAAGGCAAGAATATGGGGAAATCATTAGATCAAATGAGAAGGTTGTGCTTATGCTTGGAGAACTGAATAAAATTCCAGAAGCAATAGTCAGCACAAATAACATAATCCTCGAGAACATGGACGCATCCATCTTGCGCATTACAAATAAGAGCGGCAAAAACAAAGCTATTTTTGAAATAACTTGTGAGGGTGAGTCCACTGTTAAAGATGACGGGCAAGTGGTTGATCATCCTCCAAGAGGTTCTTTTGGTTTCCCTCGTTGGCTTGAGGTAACTTCCGCTTCTTAAATTGGAGGATTGGAACTTTTCTATCATTATAGTGGCTGGGGCTTGAGGCAAGGGTTCTAATTTGCTTGCTTGTGAGATTTTCCAAAGTGATTCCTCTCTCCCCCTTGTGTTTTCTTTTTCTAATTGTTTTTCAAGAGTTGGAAGATTGGAAGTCACGACTGGTTGAGTCACTCTGGATATTCACGTGAACCATGATGTTAGTATTCGCCTATTTTAGAAATCTGACAATCAGAAGTTGGGTGCCTCACTGAGAATCTTATTTGGGACCCACTGACCTTAAAGCTAACTACACCACAAAGAGCCTTAAAATACATGCGTAGGCTTCTATTTGTCTGTGTTGCAGAAGACGAAAAGTATGGAAATGAAGAGAAAAAATGTAGTTGGGGATTTTTTCGAGAATGAAAAAATGAAATTATTAGTAAATGAGTGGGATGACTTGTGAAGAACTGTACTTTACTGTTTGGATACCAACACCAAGTTCCATTTTGGAAAGGGTTAGGGTCCCAGTGTAGCTTCAAAATCTGCTTTTTTAGTATGTTGCGTTTAAAAGAAAAGCTATTTTCAGTTTGTCATAAGCTAAATTTGCACTCTAAATACTCGGCCTTTAAGAATCTGATGCATTTGGGTTGAACTTCAACAGGTCAATCCTGCAGCTGGCATCATTGAACCAGACCGTATTGTTGAAATTTTAGTTCACCATGAAGACCGCCAGACACTTGAGGAGTTTGTTGATGGGATTCCTCAAAACTTTTGGTGTGAAGATGCCAAGGATAAGGAAGTCACATTGGCAATCAACATCCGCGGTTGCTTCTCAACGGAGACAAAATGTCACCGTATTCGTGTACGCCACTGCTTTTCAGGCAAGCCTTTGCCAACAGAGATCATGCCCAACAACTCTAATCATCTCCGGACAAATGTCCTTCACCGATCTGATTTTCAGCCTCTTGGGTTTGCGCCTGATGTTGTTGACGACCTAATAAATCTAAGTAGTCCTTGATAAGCAAGCTTGTCTCCAGGTTGAACCATGCCCAAATCGCGTGGTTTTGATTCAATGAACTGGCAATCCAGTCTGTGTATGTGTAAATAGTCACCAAAGGGTCTCAGTATTATGCAACATCTCAACAAGTAGGACTTCTCTATAGGAAACTTTCTTTGAATATGTCATTCTTTTGAGCTGGCCGCTTCTGAAATTTTCGGACCATCACTTTGAACGTGTATAGCATAAATTGCACTCTTGTAATAACCTAGAGCTAGTTGTGTATGTAACCATGTAATGTATCCGAGTGAGTGGCACATTTTGTGAAGAGAGTTGAACCCGTCTAAGGCTGTGGCGGGGGTTTGACCTCTTGAGTATTCTTTTTGATACACTTCTTGTTTTTACATTTCTGTTTTGGTAAGAAAAATGTGTGTTATAAACATGACAAGAAACAGAGGTACGGGAAATGTTTCCCTCTCTCTAGCATTGTGTTTCCTTCTTTTGTAGAACTTGCTGATAGTACTTTCCATGTAGGTCATATTCACTTGCATGAAAAGCAAGGAAAATGGAGATCTCTCATCTTATTATCAGTGAATTATGTCGCTGTGATTTTAAGCGCATTTTGGATTGCATCATATGCCCTATAATTATGAAACAAGAGTCGTGCCATTCAGCTAAATTATTTTAGCAGAGCTTGAGATGGGATATGGAATCTAATCGTCGAAACAAAAGCATTTGACTTTTAACTTAATTAATTTTTTTGGCCATTCTTGTAGTACTAGAATTAAATAGGCGATAACTTTAATGAAGTATATTCTCTAAAATAATACAATAACAAGAGCCTCCCTCTACCGGAAATAAAAGGTAGGCTTCCACTTATGGGACTATATTGGGTTTGTTGTTGTTGCCCTCTTCAGATCCCGCTTGTGGGACTATTAGATTTTTTTACTGTTGTTGTTATTATTATTGTAATACAGTAACAAGAGCGGGCCTGACTTAATTTCCTTGAAAAAACTAAACGAGGGAAATTAACTTAATAGCTCGTCTGTAAAAAAAAAAAAAAACCGGCAGATACATGCATATTGGGTAGCAACTGTAAATATTTTTGACCGAACTGTCAAATGTGTTAAAAGGTCATAAAATTATGAGCCGCTTACATAAACAATCTCTGGGATAAAAGGCGTGTCTCTAGTGAACGAAAACTCAACTTGATTTTCATCTTCTGTAATAAATTTAAAATCTTTTGCACGAAGTCTGTATAGGGTATACCATCATGACAGAAATTTCTTTTAGTTTATGATATGACATTATATTTACCACTCAATTTGTGCGAAAGAAAACAAAAAGACGTGTTGGAAATATATTGCACTTTAATATTAAAATACTAATGTTATTTTGTATTATATTAAGTGAAGAAAGTGAACCCACAATCCCATGATACAGAAGTGACCATAACTTTGTTGTAACCACCATCCTATCTTCTATTACACCATGCACGCTATCCACTAGGAGTGTACATGGACCGGGTTGGTTCGGTTTTTATCAAAATCGAACCAAACCAACTATATCGATTTGGATTGGTTCGGTTTTGTCGCGTTTTTCGGATTTTCGGATTTTTTTGTTACATAAATATATGTTTAGTAAATATGGAAAAAAATTGACAAATATATGATCTATTAATATATTCTAATGGGAGAATTTTTTTAGTAACACATGATAGTTATTTTCTTAGTCGTCTAACAATAATTTTTCATTAATTTACGCTTTCAAGGATAATACATGAGAGGATCCCAAATATTTCTACATTTTCTAAAGAAAATTCACTATAAAGTCTTAAAAATATAAATAAAATTTATATATTTATATGACGGTTTGGTTCGGATTTTTTTTACTCAATACCAAACCAAGTCAAATCAAACCTAGTCGGGTTTTTTAATCGGTTTGGTTTGGTTATTCGGTTTGGTGCGGTTTTCCGATTCGGTTTGAACACCCATACTATCCACTAACTCATATTTACCCATGATTCCATAACTTATCACTTGACCAATTTATTTTAAGTAAGAATTCCTACACCTATAAATAAATAAGGGATTTTTATCTAATTATATTATATTAGAAACTTATTTACCTATCTCTATGTTTTGAAGTTTTTTAAAAGTATCTAGGTTTTTCTTATAAATTGTATATATTGCTTCTTAAAAGACTCTCATTCCATTATTAGTGCCTTCAATTAAGGGATTCAATTATATCCTTCCCTTTTTTTCTCCCTCTCCTCTTCTTCCTCCTTTTTTTTAACATCAAAATTCCTTAATCTATGTCCAGAATATCCATCTTCTTTCTTTCCACCATTACCTACAACTTTTTATTATTAAAAAATATTCTAAAATTTTATGATAACTATATCATAATTATATTTGAATTGTATCATATACATCAATGCCTAAAATATAAATGTATCATACTTGTATCACTATTGTATCTAACTTGTATCTGGTATATTAATACCCAAAATAATACCTAATACAATAGTAATAAATTAATATATACAGTTATTATACTTGTGATACAAACTGTGAAATTTATCACGAATGCACAACTGCTCGTAACAATACACAATTATCATACATTTGTAATACAATTCCTGCAATAATTATGATACATATACAATTATAATACAATCGCGTAAAAAATTATGACACAATTATGATCTTTATCTTCTTCAAGTTTCAATCACAACTCTACACTAAAAATTTAATAGAATCGTATTATAATTGTATTAGTATTGTATCGAGTATTATTTTGGGTATTGATGTAT
>MU678817.1:4614-16028 GCA_026770625.1 Nicotiana glauca
GTGACTTGGGACACCTTAATTTATTCCAAGTGGCGACTCTGAAATAAATAAAATAATCCCGTTTCGAATATTGTCACTTAAATTGGAAAAACTCCTTTATACAATCCCTCGAAAGGGGGCGCGCCAAAAGGAGCAGTAAGGAGGACTCTAATAGAATTCAGTTTGGCTACTGGAGCAAATGTTTCAAGGTAGTCGATGCCGTAGGTTTGAGTAAACCCTTTATCTAGAAGACGCATCTTATATATTTCTAGTGACCCATCTGACTTGAATTTGATGGCGAAAACCCACTTACAACCCACCGTTTTCTTTCCTCATGGTGGATCCATGATTTTCCAAGTTTCATTTTGCATCTCCTCTAGAATTGCCTCCTTCCATTCAATAACATTTAAAGCAACCTGCACATTCTTTGGTATCTCCAAAACAACTAATTGAGAAAGAAAAGTTCAATAGGAAGGGTACAATTTTTTATATGACACAAAGTTTGCCATGGGTGTTTAGTGACATTTCTCACACCTTTTCTTTTAGCTATAGGAAGATCAAGATCTGAAGGAACAAGAGATGTATCAGAAACTGACTCGTTTGAGGTACTACCTGGAATCTCATTACCTGAAATTTCATTTTGGTCTTGTTGAGTGGATGACTGACCATGTTGAGAGTTTTCGGTCTCTTTCTAAGATTTTGATTTGTCCCCGTGTAAACGCGCAACTCTTTTATTTGTTCACCATTTTTGTTGTTAATCAGATCATGCTTTGATTTTATAGGTTCAGAATCATAGCCTTTATTATCTATAGCATTTTCATTCCTTATCTTTCCTAGATCATTATCACACATCTTTAGCTTATCCATTATTTATTAGGTAACTCGGTTCTTTTTTATTTTAATTCATTCCCTCATTATTGCAAAACAACTTCTCTTCTACAAACTTCTCCTCCCGAAGATGAGTGCCAAAAAAGGTTGGGATTCAAAATAAAGTAAAATCCATAGTGACCACAACCTTTTTTTGTATTTGGATCATAACACTTATACCCTTTCTAATTTGGAGCATAGCCTATAAAAATACACTTTCTTGCACGAGGTTCCAGTTTACTCCTATTATGATCATGGTTATGAACAAAACCAGTACACCCAGATACTTTTAGTGCCAAATCAGTAGTTAGCCTAGATATAGTAAATTTCTCTTTGAATAGACTAAAGGAAGTTCTAAAACTAAGGACTTTAGATGACATCCTATAATCAAATAGGTGGCAGTCAAAAGAGCTTCTCTCCATAAATATTGTGGAGATCTACTAGTAAACAATAAGGCTCTAGTTATTTCTAATAAATGTCTATTCTTTCTCTCGGCAACCCCATTCTGTTGGGGTGTATCAGGGCATGAACTTTGATGGATTATTCCTTTATTTTGAGTTTTTTGCCCTAATTTCTCATTAAAAAACTCTCGGCCATTCTCACTCCAAAAAATCTGGATTTTCTCTTGAAATTGTGTTTCAATCATAGCATAAAAAATCTCGACCACATTTTTACCTTTGTTTTATTTTTTAAAGATAAACACAGCTTAGTTTAGTGTGATCATCAATAAAACTCACAAACAATCATTTTTCACTATCTGTCAAAATCCTAGATTGTCCCCAAACATCACTATGGATAAGCTTAAATGGTTTTGATGCATGATATTTATGAGAGGAAAAAAATAGAACGTCGATGTTTTTGCCATTTCACAGAATTCACATTGCAAAATAGAAGGACTCTTATTCATGAACAATTAAGGTAACAAAATCATTAAGTAATAGAAACTAGGATGAACAAGCCTAAACTGCAAAAGCATAACCTTATTCTCAATAAAATGAAGTTCAAACAAATAGTATTTTTATTGGATTGTCTCCAGCCTCCAGGAAATAGAGACCTCCAAACTCTTTAGCACTGGCAATCATCCTCCCCGAGACCTTGTTCTGAAATTCACAAGAAAATGAGTCAAATATTATACTACAATTGAGCGTTTGGGTTAATTTGGCAACAAACAGGATTACAGGTCAAATTTGGAACATGAAGGACATCGAAGAGGGTCAAGGAAGGAGTAAGTTTGATCGTTCCCTTTCCACCAATTGCTGAAAAAGATCCATCAGCAATTTGAACCTTTTTGTTTCCTGCACAAGGTGAGTAAGTAGAGAACTAATCGTGATTTCCTATCATATGGTCACTAGATCCTGAATCGATGATCCAGAAGTTCACACCATTTGAGTTAGTATTCAAATAAACAGACGATGAAATACCTGATTGAGTAAAAGAACAAGAGGGATGGGAATGACTTGGTTTACTGGTTTGGAATTAATTCTGAAGAAGCTTGTACAAGAACTCTAATTGCTCCTTTATGAATGGAGACGACTCTGAAGAAGATTGTTGCCCTTGCTCTTCACTGATTATTTGGAATGCATGGCTGCCACGGTTGTCAACTTCTTTTTTCTTCTAGTTAGGAGGCTTCCCATGAATTTTCCAATATGTTTCGCGAGTGTGGCAGTTCTTTTTACAGAAATCACACCAAGACTTCTTCTTCTTGTCATCATCTCCTTTTGCAACTACCAGTGCCAAAGAATCTATTGCTTTTGAATTCAGATTATGATCTAATTTCAACATGACATTCCTTCTCGTTTCTTCTCTTCTTATTTTTGAGAAAGTCTTACGCAAAGCTGGCAAAGGTTTTTTTTCGAGAATCCGAGATCTTACTTCATCAAATTTTCGGTTTAATCTTATTAGAAATAGATAAACTCTCTCATTTTTTTTCCAATGCTTTCAACTATCTGTTGGACACTGCCACTCATAATTGTAGCATTGATCTAATTCTTTCCATAGTAAAACCATTTCATTGTAATGATAGTCACTTCTCTCTCTCCCTGTCTAGCTTTCCAAAGCTTAATTTTTAATTCAAAAATTTGAGAAGTATTTTCAACATCTGAATAAGTTTCTTTAACAGCCTCCCATACATCCCTAGTAGTGGACAAAAATAAATATGACTTACCTATTACTGGTTCCATAGAGTTTAGAAGCCACACAATCACTAATGAGTTCTTGGACCTCTAGGCCTTGATTTTTGGATCTCTAGCTTCATGTTTTCTGATTTCACTTGTCAAGTGCCCAAGTTTTCCTCTATCATCAATGGCTAACCGGACAGAATGTGCCCGCTCCAGATAATTTTTCCCATTCAACATGTGAGACTGTCACGATCCGAATTTTCCACCATCGGAAGTCGTGATGGTGCCTACTAGTGGGAGCTAGGCAAGCCAACTCTTACTTATCTTTCCATTTTTACAACTCTTATTTTAAAATATTTAGCAATAATAATATGATTACAGCGGAATAAATTAATTTAGCGGAAGACTTAGTAAATATTACTAGATGCGATACAGAAATCCAACATATATCACGACCCAAGAACTGATATCACAATACTCACGAACTTTTAAGAATACTAAACACAACGTTTTGAAAGAAATATAAAACTGTTTGTCTCGAATACATGTGATAACAAACTAAAAATAAAGATAGAGGAGACGCTGGGTCTTGTGGACGCTTGCAAGGCTACCTCGGTGTCTCGCTGATCGGAATGCTAACACTCGCACTACTGCTGCTGCTGCCGTCCGAAACCTGTATCTGCGCAAAACAGCTCAGAGTGCAGAATCAGCATAACCGACCCCATGTGCTGGTAAGTGTCTGGCCTATCCCGACGAAGTAGTGACAAGGCTAGAACCAGACACTCACATAACCCTGTGCAGTTCAAAATATATATATATATACACACAACAAGAATGACCGGAAACAACATTAAATATTTGGGAAGGGAAAACATGCTCTGGGGTAGCAACAAAATATAATATCAGAAATAAATGAGTAATGGAATTAAAATCACTTTCAAATTCAACTCATCTTGTTGTAGGCGTGCAATCCGATCCCATTTCATTGCATATCTCGTGGTAGGCGTACCACCCGCTCCCATTTCAATTCATATCTTGTGGTAGGCGTACCACCCGCTCCCATTTCAATTAATATCTTGTGGTAGACGTACCACCCGCTCCCATTTCAATTCATATCTTGTGGTAGGCGTACCACCCGCTCCCATTTCAATTAATATCTTGTGGTAGACGTACCACCCGCTCCCATTTCAGTTAATATCTTGTGGTAGGCGTACCACTCGCTCCCATTTCATTATCAACACAGTGCACAATATGTCACCGGCAACTATGGCCAATAACAATAATCGATATAATTTGTGGTAGGCGTACTACTCGCTCCTATTTCAATATAATCTGTGGTAGGCGTACCACTCGTTCCCATTTCCAGTACATATCATGTGGTAGGCGTACCACCCGCTCCCATTTCACTTTTAACATAGTTCTCAATATATATATATATAATTGACAAGAGAAACAATAACTCGATACCAAGGCTCAACAAATACTTCTTTCATAGAATCAAATAAGAATGTGAGATTATCAATTTAAGACTCACGGTCATGCTCGACCCCCAACGTATAGATAGTCGTCACCATGCCTATACGTCGGACTCCACACATAACAAATAGCACATATACTCAACTCCTATTTCCTCAAGATAGGATAGATCAAACACTTACCTCGAAGGTTTACGACCAACTCAATCCTTAAGCAATGCCTTTCCTTTCGAATTTGGTTCCAGTTCAATCGTATCTATACACAATTGATTTAATATCATCAATAATACTCAACAATCCAATCCACATGCCTAAATATACTTTTCCAACATTCTGCCCAAAATTGGCAAAACCAACCCCGGGCCCGCTTGGTCAAAACACGAGGTTCGAACCAAAATAAATTTACTCATTCATCCAAGAGCCCGAATATATAATTTACTTTCAAGTTCGACCCCAAAACAAGGTCTAAATTTTCAAATCTTTGAAAACCCTAACTCTACCCAATCCTCTAATTTTCTACTTATTTTCACATGTTTAGGCCTAAGAATTTGATTGATGTTGATGAAAAATAAAGAAGACGAGTTAAACAATACTTACCCCATGAACTTTGGCGAAGAAATGCTCCAAAGATCGCCCCAAAAGCTGTGGAGAAGAGAGAGTTTGAGAAATGGGATTTTTTATCCCGTTTCTGTTATGTTTTAGAACTTAAATCACTGGGCAGAAAAATTGTTTATCGCGTTCGCGACACCCCGGTCGCGTTCGCGATGAAGGAAAACGAGTAGGCATCGCGTTCGCGAAGGGACAATGCGAACGCGAAGAAGAAAATTTTGGGGACTTCACGTTTGCCCTTCGCATTCACGTGAACAGGGTCGCGTTCGCGAAGGGTGGAAGGGTCAAGGCATCGCGTTCCCGTGGTCTTAATCGCGAACGCGTAGAAGAAGGGACTGGGGCTTGGGACTGGCTTGTACGCGAATGCGAGAGAGGGCTCGCGAATGCGTTAAAGGGGAAGCGTGGGCATCGCGAACGCGTGGACTTGTCCGCGAACGCGAAGAAGGGAGGCAGCTGAAGCTACGCGAACGCGAAAAAGGAGTTTGCTGTGTAAAAATTGCAGAAAATCTGCCAACTTTCCTTAGTTCAAAACACCCCAAACCACCTCCAAAACTCACCCGAGCCCTCGGGGCTCCAAACCAATTATGCACACTGACTCAAAAACATCATACGAACTTGCTCGAGCGATCAAATCGCCAAAAATAACATCAAAATCAATGAATTGAGCCTTAAATTCAAGAAATCTTTCAAATTTCATAAACTTCCAAATTTTCCATTTAAGGCAGAAACACCTCAAACGACGTCCGTTTTCAACAAAACTTTACAGGAAGCGCTTAACCAATATATATGACCTGTACCGGGCGTCGGAACCAAAATACGAGCCCGATACCATTACTTTTTGATCAAATTTCATTTTCATTTTCCTTAAACATTTTCAAAAAATAATTTCACGAAAAAATTCATTTCTCGGGCCTGGGACCTCGGAATTCGATTCCGGGCATATGCCCAAGTCCCATATATTTCTACGGACCTTCCGAGGCTGTCAAATTACGGGTTCGGGTCCGTTTACCAAAAACGTTGGCCAAAGTCAACTTTAATCATATTAATATCAAAATTCTTCAAATTTTTCACATAATTCATATATTTCAACATAAAAACTTTTCGGCTGCGCATCCGGACTGTGTTCATAAATTGAGGCAACTAAAAGTGAGCTTTTCAAGGCCTCGAAAGCACGAAAAAAGAAAGAACTCCGGTAATGACCCTTTGGGTCGTCACAGAGACGTTACTTGAAAGGGTAAATGAGATGAATCATTGTTTTGATTCATGGTTGTCTCGAGTGGGACCACACTAACAGAATTCTCGGCTTTTGTTGTTGCCGCTGGGATTCTTTGCCCAGTAAAGGCTGTTTTAGCCGTGAACAGAAGGAAAAAAAAATGCTGAAAGAAGCTACTGCTATGATACCATATTAGTTTTGGTATCGAAATAGTATGCATATATTATTCATTCAAAGAACACACAATTTATAGGAGAAAAACAAATCAATAAAAAAGGAAACAATCCCCTGATTCCAAACAAAGGGGTATTTCTAATCTAATCTAATCCCTAAAAATCTAAAACTTTCCTAACTTAGCTGATATGATTTGATCCTATATGATCAGACAATACAAATCAATATATCTGATTTGATTTGATTACACAATCATAATCACATATTACAAATCAACAGTTATAGGTTATGTTTGACGCTGCGTTTTGGCTTGTTATTTTCTTAGCACTAGATTCTACCGTTGGTCATAATAGTATCCTCCTTCCTCTCTTTCTATGTACATTCTTTAGTGTTTATCTTTTTATGTTTGGACAAACTTATAAGTTTGGCCAAACTAATTACTTATAAGCATGTTTTGACTAATCGTGTTTAGTATTTTATATTTGATAAATATCTGAAGTACTTAAAGTATTACTACTCAGAGTTTGTACAGGCGTGACATTTGGTTCATGCACCAAATTCAAATTACTATTTAGGTGCACCAAAAACTTCCTATTAGAAGTTCATGTTTGGCGATATTTTGTCAACTAAAAGACAAACAAAACCTATAGAAGCCATTTGACTTCAAATCCATGGCTATTAGACATTTTGAATACAACAACACAAACAGAGTAATCTCACAAGTGATATTTTAAAAAAATAAAATGTACGCAGATCATATCTCTACCTTAATTAAGATGAAATTGCATTATGTTTATATTTGAAGATTAATAGACATCACAATATCGGTAACGTAGGTGCTCTCATCCTATTTAAACCTCGACTTAAATAAGGTCTGTGAAATGAACACTGAATGTTTATACCAAACTATATTAACATATCATGGTTAATTAATTTATTTAGATGAGAATGCATATAATTTATCATGGTTAAATAATTCAAATCCATATGCAAGATACATGCCATTAATTTATTGATTTGATGTAAACACCCGGTGCGAGTAAGTTTACCGTCCTATATGTGGTTTGCTCTAGTCAACAATATACTTTTAATTTCTTTTAGACTGGGTCTACATGCAGATCAAGTGCATATATCCTTTACCGAGTCTGTATAGAAGCCCAATTAAAAACAAGAGGGACATAAGTTTACTCTTCATTTAGTCATGCGAATATTCCCAAATGCATGTCAATTGGTTTATAGCTGGATGACATTTATTTGAAATATATGAACCCAAAGTTTACTTGTAATTCATATTATAAGTCCCATAGAATTTTCTTTTGAGAGAGTAGGTCGGTGAACAGTGGGAAAGAGAGAAAGGTAGTGGAATTGAGACTTTTCACATACGAGCAGCTCAACGAGACGTGGACCCAATTCGCGCGCTGTCTCTTAAAATTACATTTTCCTGAGTAGTTATTAATACGACTCTGATATAGTCATTCAATGTACTCTACGGTGCAAGATAAAAAAAAAAACTTAAGCGATTTTTCCATTTTACCTAATCTTTGATAGGCAAAGTTGTCTTGTGAAGTGGTTGGAGGTAGGAGATATCCCACACTATCCAAATATGACTAATTGATTTGCATCATTTAATTGCACTAGGAGATTAGTACATTGAAAGACTTTTTAGTAGTTAAATTAAGTTACGCCTTCTCTTTCAGTTCAGATAACATACCTTTTTTTTATTAGTCCGTTAAAAAAAAAAGATACATTTCTATAATTGGAAATAATTTAATTTTAAACTCTTTATTTTATTCATTTTACCCTTAATGAGAAGCTTTTATAACCATTCAAATATCATGACCCACAAAGTTTTTACCCCTTAATTTTTTAAGACCACAAATTTCAAAAGTCATTTTTTCTTCTAAAACTCAGTGTCGAATTGAACTATCTTTTCTAATTTGAAACAGGGAATAATGTATATGCTATCTTTTCATTCACGGGTGGAGGCTTTCCTTATTGTTTTCTCTCTCAGGTGTTGGTAAGAAGTCAAGCACCATATTTTGGAAATTGGCCGTGGAAGTATTAAGAAACCAATGCAAAATCAGCCACACCGCTGTAGTACTTCTAAGTTATTGACGTACCAACTTGGAATCGTTTGATGTGAAACCGAAGACTTTCATCTGCACAGAGGCAGAGCTAGAATTTAAAATTTATGAGTTCTAAATTTGTCGCCGAACCCATAGCTCGTTATAGTTACTGGGTTCACAATTAAATATTTACACATATTTAATGAATTTACTAATACAAATATAGGGTCTAAGCAAAAGCTATTGGGTTCGTCCGAACCTGTAACTTATACTCTCTCTTCGCCCCTGCATCTGCATGGGCAAGAGTATTCCTGACTTTATGCCATGAAGGAAAGATACAATGCCAAAGGAACAGTAAAACTATTATCGTGTGACCTATAGGTCACAAGTTCGAACCATAAAAATAATCACGTTCGAACCATAAAAACAATCACTAATACTTGCATTAGGTTAGAATATCTACATCACACACCTAAGGATATGTTTCCGAAATGCTTTGGGCACACAACTGCTCTTTTCAAGGAAAGATACTATGGTAGTGGAAACTAGAGATCTAGATAGCGTTTATTTTTTCTTTTATTTTGACAGACATTTATTGAATACTAGTATATGTTATCAGGCATGCATCTTTCTTTGAGATTAATTAATCTTCAAAAGTGTTATATGGTTTTAAGCAGTGCCAACCTAGATTTAAGTGATTAATTGGGATGCTCTCCACGGATTGAAAGGAACTTGTACAAGTGTGAAGTTGTACGGGATAAAATATGTTCATATTTAATGATCGTATGAGAAAGCGACACGTGGAGCCAAAGACAAGAGGCAGTTGAACCCGAGGGCAATGGCCTCACTTGTCTTCGGAAAGAATGGTATTCATCAAGACAAATTAAATGCTTGCCGTCCGTAGCATTCAATGAAGAATATTACACAGCATTAAGTGCATGATCCATTAAAGAGAAGCTTAATCCTAGGACCTTGTTCCCTAGGTGTAACTATAAATAGTAAGCTCTATCATCATTGTAAGGACACGTATTTTCTGACACACATATTTTATACTTCATCAAAACCTCAAATAATATTTTACTTTCTTGTTTATTTATATTTAATTCACTTGTCTATAAATTACGTATAAATTCAACTGTACCGTTTTACGGGTAAACAGTTTGGTGCCCATCGTGGGGCATGGACAGTTGTGTAATTGAATTGATACCTGCATCTCTTACTAAATTGTTTGAATTTTTCTCCTTAGAAAAAAATCATTGAAATTGGCAGATAATGGTATTGACAACACACACAACGTTGAGGCCCAAGAAATCATCCTCAGCACAAAGATTCTGTCAGCAATACTCGCAACGAGGGGAACGAGGCCACGCCGATCCACAACAGTCGATATCCTCGACATGTTCGGGGGGCGACTCCTGATGACATTGAAGAAGAACACGTCATCAAAACAGTTAGGGTCTTGCAAGAGCAACAATAGGCCATTATAGGTCATCTCACACGACAGGATAAGGTCATGACGGAGCTGAAATAGGAGTTATCAGGCGCTTCCAACAATGCGAATGGATAAGGCCCAATTCTTCTCGGTGCTCCTGCAAACCAAATGGTGCAGAGGGTCGACAAAAATACCTCGAGGGGCGAGGTCGGCTCCGATGGGGCCGGGGGGAACGGATCAGGTCATAAAATAAGAGCAATCCCTTTACAATCGAAATCATGCAGTTTATGAGGGAAGTAAATGCCCGAATGGATCAAATTTCAGGCGCACTGCCAGTGCTGAAGTGGCCAAACTCAAAGAAATACATGCAATTGCCTTACAAACCAAGCGCCACACCAGAATTAATCCCTAGGCAGTTTAAAATGCCAAACGTGCCAAAGTATGATGGGACTTCAGATCCCTAGGAGCATATCACCACTTATACAACTCCCCACGAGAATTAATTAGTTTTGCTGAAAAAATTCAACGAGACTTTTACAAGGGGATCCCTGACATGGTATTCGCTCTTGTGTGAGCATTCCATAGACTCATTTGAGATACTCGCAGACTATTTCATCAAGGTCTATGCCGAGGCTAGAAAGGTGCAGGCCCGAAATGAGGATTGCACAAGGAGAGTCCGAGTTGCTACGAGAGTTTGTAACCAGGTCGCAGAAGGAAAGGATATTGCTACCGGCCATACCAAACGGATGGGCGGCTAAAGCATTCACCACAGGTTTGACTCTGAGAAGTTCCGACACTTCCCAGAAGTTGAAAGAGAGTTTGCTCGAGTTCTAGGCAACAACTTAGCAGATGTTTACAACCGGTACGAGTCAAAGATAAGGATTAAGGATGATCAGCTCGGTTTCCCAGCGTCGATTAAGGGTCTATACCGGGAGAAGAATAAAGAAAAATAGAAAGACGATTTCAACACATATCGACGGTCTTCAAGGAGTCGGTTTTTTCCCTATGAACAGGCTGAAGAACATGGCAGAGATTTCTGATCGGCGGATAGATTTGCTACCAATAGGAGAGCTAATCGTGGCCAGACTAACAGGTCATTATAAGATAAGGAAACATCAGGTTCTCGAGATATTTCCTACCCCAGGTTTTTCGAATACAACTTCAAAGTCAGCATTGTGCAGCTGGTGACAGTTATGAGGAACATTAAAGAAGCAAGGTTCCCGAAACAAAAACGGACCAATCCCTGCCAAAGGGATCCTAAATTATGGTGTGAATACCACGGGACGAACGGTCACGGGACTAGGGACTGCCGGCATATGCACTAAGAGGTGCCGGCATTGTTGAAAAATGGCTATCTTCAGGAATTCTTAAGTGACCGAGCTAAAAACAACTACACTCGTAATCGTGACAATGTGGAGCCTTCGAAAGTAGGAGAAGATCCCCCGCGCCTGAAGATCAATACGATTTTTTTTTTGTGGGGGG
>MU678817.1:17234-48357 GCA_026770625.1 Nicotiana glauca
TTTTTTTGGGGGGGGGGGGGGGGGGGTTTGAGATTAATAGGGTAACAATTACTTTTATGGAAAAAAAGTCTAAGGTATCAGTGACCCACAGCAAGAGACTTCGAAATGTCGTTGAAGATGACATTACTTTTACGGAGGATGACGGGAATAGATTGCTGCTACCATATAACGATGCCCTAGTAATCTGTCTAAATGTCTTAGATTTTAAAACTAAATGTGTTCTACTGGATCCAGGAAGTTCGGCCAATATTATCCAACTGAGAGTGTTGGAGCAAGCCAAGCTCACAAAAAGTATTATTCTAGCTAAAAAAAAACTCCTCATCGGGTTCAATTTGGAAAGCGTGACAAGCCAAGGAGAGATCCTGGTGCCCACGAATTACAAGGGGGTGATGAAGACAACCCTTTTCAAGGTAGTGGACGATGATATGGGTTACAAACTCCTCTTGGAGAGACCATTGTTGCACGAAATGAAGGATGTGCCATCAGCATATCATCAATTGCTGAAATTCCCAACTCATGAGGGAGTTAAGTAAATAAGAGGTGACCAATCGGCACCAAGGGAGATGAATGCAAGCTCAGACTCTAGTAGCAAAGGGAAGGAGCATGCGTCATAGCAATCACAGGAACCGGCGCTTTCCCCCGAGTCAAGCGAAGTCATTTGGGGGGAACAGTCGCCAGAATCCTATTAGGTGCCAAGATCTTTCAACGTACCAGAAGAAACTGACGCAGTAAAGTCCATAGTGGAAGAACTTGAGCAAGTCACATTATTTGAAAAGTTCTTGGAGAGGAAGTTCCACTTGGGGACAGGACTGCACCCGAACTCAGGTAAGGATTTATTGAATTCCTTAAATTTAATGTTGATTGTTTTGCATGGTCACATGCGGATATGGCAAGTATCCCGTCAGAAGTGGCCATACACAAACTAAACCTGGATCCCAACATCCCTCTAGTAAGATAGAAAAAACGTCCTATTGCCGAGGTTAGAAACAAATTTGTCAAAGAAGAGATTACTCGTTTTCTTAATATTGGTTCAATTCGAGAGGTAAAGAATACAGATTGCCTAATTGAGAGGTAAAGTAGTAGTTCCAAAGAAGAATAATAAATTTCCCATGTGTGTAGACTATAAGGGATTTAAATAAAGCATTCCCAAAAGACTCGTTCCCATTGCCAAACATTGATGCAACGGTCGAGCATGAGTTAATGAGTTTTCTTGATGCTTACTCCGGGTACATGATAAGTGGGAATTTTGACTCTTTATTAATACCTATTTGCTTTTGTTTTAGACTGAAAGTATTGAATTGTGTTCCCAAAACTAATGAAATTGTGCAAATTGCAGGAATGCTGGAAGTTTGGTCTCCCATGATGAAATCTGACTTAAAAAGGAGAGTTCCAAAGCACAAGGCAACAAAGGGAGCAGAAGCAAAGATGTGCGGCCCACAGAAGGAATTCTGTGGCCAGAGAAGAAATTACGGGTCGCAAAATTCCATTTGCAGCCACAACCCAAGCTAAAGTGCCTATCAAAAGTTTCAGCAATGTGCAGACTGTACATAAATGTGCGACCGCAGAAATGGTCTTTCAAGGACAAATATTTTCAAGTTCAAAGAATCTGCAGAAGTCCAAATCCTGAAGCCTTTGTGAATTGCGGACCACACAAGAATTGTGCGGTTGCAGAAATTACCTCATGGCCACGATCCAAAAATGTGCAGCCGCAGAATCACCTTCCTGCCAGTTGAAGAAATCTGCGGACCGCACATGGAATTATGCGGCCGCAGAACCTCCCGAGGGGAATTTTTTTCGCGATTTTTGGCCCAGTTAAATAGACGAGTTTCACAAATTTATGTCAAGTTTGAACATCCAAATCTGTTGTAGCCGTTTCTTCTTACTATTTTAGGAAGTTTTAGCTTATTTGAGTATTTTAACATTAGATCTCATCATTTTAATCTTCCATTATGAGTTTAATTGACTTTTCTTATTTATTTTCTACAATTTCCATTATAAGTAGCTAGACCTTTACTCGGGTTATAACCCAATCCTAGTGTATAAACCTTATGTGTTTAATTTAGTGCTTGTTTATGATTGAGTGTTGATTATTAGCTAGTGCATGCTTCAATTTTAGAATTAATGGTTGAAAACATTGAATCATGACTATTTGACTTAGTATCTACTTGAGAAAGAGGGACTTAGTGTAGGATAACTCAGCTAACAAAGAATTGGGTTAATTGAGAGATAATTAAAGGGTTCAAACTAGAGATAGTATGAACCCGGCATGAGCTCATACCAACTATTTTCTTTGATACCCATTTGGACTTGAGAAAGCCAAATTTGGGCAAAATCACTCTCTGATCGAGAGTTATTGAGTAGGTAATACAGAGTCGAGAGCTATAATACACCCCAATCAACAAAATAAGTATTAACGTCTTTATCCCATTAGGCAAACACCTAGGTTATGGCCACAACCCTAGGCCTTTAAACTATTTGGAAAAACCTCAAAAATATTCATCTCTAGTAATTTGTCCTTAGCTTGTATTTATTAAAGTAACAGTAGAAGTAGAAAATAAAACTCTATTGTGGAAGTTCAATCTTAGATAACCCATTTGCTTGCTTCAAATATATACTCCTTACACCCCTCATAACTCCTAATGGATTTTACTCCAACTCATAGTTGGGTAATTATTATTGCATACGACCGTATTATATCTCTTATTGAGGTGTGTTGTGGACGTCATCAGTATAACCAAATCAAAATTAGTCCAGAGGGTCAGGAAAAAACTTTGTTCATCACGAATTTCGGCATATATTGTTACAATGTGATGCCCTTAGGGCTAAAGAACGTCGGAGTGGCTTATCAACGGCTCATGAACAAAATGTTTGAAAAGAAAATAGGGAAAACCATGGATGTTTACATAGATGATATGTTTGTTAAGTCTTTTAAGGCAGATGATCATCTTAAACACCTGCAAGAAACTTTTGACAGCTTAAGGAAGTATAACATAAAGCTTAACCCTAAGAAGTGTGCGTTCGGGATCAACTACGATAAGTTCCTAGGATTCCTAGTATCATAAAGGGGGATTGAGGTCAACACCGATAAAATCAAATCTATCGAAAACATCCCCGACCATCTATCAAGCATAAAAGAGGTTCAAAGGCAAGCGGGGAAACTGGACGCTTTGAGTAGATTCATTTACCAGTCTTCGGAGAAATGCCATCATTTGTTCTCATCAAGAACAACTTTGTATGGACCCTGGAATGCCAACAAGATTTGAGGGATTTTAAAAGGTATTTGTCAATTCCTCTATTACTATAAAAACCAGAGGATGGCAAAAAACTGTTGATCTACTTAGCAGTCTCGAAGGTAGCGATAAGTGCCATTTTAGTTCGTAAGGATGATGGTATGCAATCTCTTATTTATTAATTTAGTAGAATTTTAACAGAAGCAGAAATTCGCTACCCACATCTAGAAAATTGGCCTTATCCTTCGTAGTCGCTGTTCGGAAGCTAAGGCCTTATTCTAATGTCACTCGATAGCTGAGGTGACCACTTTTCCCCTGTAGAATATTCTTCATAAGCCTGAATTTTCAGGTAGGCTGGCCAAATGGCCGTCAAAATAAGCAAATTTAACATAGAATATAAACATAGGACTGCAATTAAGTTACAGGTTTTAGTCGACTTCATGGCCGGTTTAAGTCCATGACTTTTAACTCTAGATACCACCGAGGCAGTAATGGTGTAGGAATCAACATCAGAAGTGCGAACCTTATTCATGAACGGAGCTTACAATGTGAAAGGATTCGGGCTCGGAATAGTATTAACCACGCCTTCGGGAGAAACCCTAAGGCAGGCCATAAGAACTGTACCTCTGACTAACAATGAAGCGAAGTATGAAGCTTTGATTGCAAGGCTCTAATTGCCCCGGGGACTGGACTCTAAGGTCATAGAAATCAAATGCGACTCCCAATTAGTGGTAAATCAAGTCTATAGGATCTTCAAAGCTAAGGAGGAACGCATGAAACAATACATAATGAAGGTTCATGCGCTGATCGCTCGGTTTTGAGAGTGGTCAATCATGCGCATCCTGAGGTAAAAAATACAGAAGCAAATGCACTAGCTACCCTTTGCTTGTCTACAAAAATTAAAAGATCGGACTCCGGTACAGTTGTACAGCTTATGCATTTGGTATTAGACACAGATAGCTATTACGAGCTAAACATGACTAATTTGGTTTGGGACTGGAGGAACAAAATTATTTGCTATCTCGAACATGGGAAACTGCCTGAAGATCCTAAGGCATCATGGGCACTGCACTCTAAAGCAGCTTAATATAGCTTCCTGGGGGTCAACTATACAGAAAGTCTTTCCAAGGCCCGTTGGCCCGATGTTTGGGAGCCATCGAAACTAGTTATGTTATGCGAGAAGTCCATGAAGGGATCTATGGAAATCACTCAGGCACAGATTCCTTAGTACTAAAATAAATAAGGGCAGGATAACATTGGCCCCGGATGGAACAGGACGCCAAAACTTATGTTCAAAAATGCGATAAAGATCAATGCTACGCACCGTTGGTACATCAACCGGCAGAGCCGTTACACTCAGTTCTATCACCATGGTCGTTCATGAAGTGGGGAATGGATATCGTGTCCATTGACCCCGGCATCCGGTAAGGTAAAATTTCTTTTGATTTTTACTGAGTATTTTTTTAAGTGGGTTGAAGCAAGTCCCTATCAAAGATCAGTGAATGGGAAATGGTAGATTTCTTGTGGGAGAACATTATTTGTAGATTTAGGATACCAAAGAGACAACCTGCGACAATAGACCACAATTTATAGGAGCAAAGGTTACAAAATTCGTCAAAAACTTCAAAATCAAGAGGATCACATCATCAACCTATCAACCAAGCGCAAACGGCCAAGTAAAATCAACGAACAAGGTGATTATATAAAATCCAAAAAGAGATCAGAAGCAGCTAAAGGAAAATGGCCCGAAGAGCCACCAGGTGTACTATGGGCGTACCGAACAACAGCCAAATCAAGCACGTGGGAGACTCCTTTTTCTCTTGTATACGGGGTAGAAGTCCTGATCCTAGTGGAAGTAGGTGATCCTACCCTAAGGTGTTTCCAGTCAAACAAAGAAGCAAATAATGAAGTAATGGTAGTCAATTTGGAGCAGCTCAATGAACGCAGGGACTTGGCGCATATAAGGATGGTAGCCCAAAATAGAGAGATATTACAATCGAAGAGCCAACCTCCACTACTTCAAAATAGGAGACTTGGTATTAAGGAAAGTGACTCAAAACACCCGAGAGCTCAATGCAGGAAAGAAAATCCAACATGGGAAGGCCCCTACTGGGTTTTGACTGTCATCGGGAAAGGATCATATGAATAGAGAATCAAGATGGAGAAAAGTTTCCAAGAAACTGGAACGTGGAACACCTCAAGAGATACTATTGCTAATGAACAACACCTGCACTGAAAGTATATGCTGCACTCTTTTTGCCTTCGTCCAGTTTTTGTCCCCACTGGGTTTTTTTGGTAAGGTTTTTAACGAGGCAGCAACGAAAAACATACTATGAAGAAAGATTCAGCAACAACAAATAAGTCCTTTGAATGACAAGGCATATAGCAAATAACCACTGCGTAGCGGTTGGTTAGTCTTTTGCTTGATAGCAAAGTTCCTACTGGGAAGTTAAGTTTACTATCGAAGAAAGACTACCCGATCGTTCATAGGTTCAAGCCACAAGGAGATTGTTAGATAATATTTGGCTCGATAGCATAAATTCTTAAGGGGAATCGATATTTGCTACCGAACTGAAGATTATCTAGCAATTCACTAGTGGAATCCTCGAAAGTGTCAAACTTCCAATGTTCAAATTCGCATTCTTTGCCTTCAAACATGGCTGGGGTTGATATGAGGATACACAATAATGACTGCCACTTCGACCAAAATATGAAACCTAAAAACATAATTATATGATCGGGATCGAGGACTGCATGGTCAGTCCCGTAGAAACAGGTTGTACAAGTTGTGAGCACGTGATTTTGCCTCGCATGAATTACTCCCATAAATATCAAAACAAAATTGTTTGTTTTATTGTTTGAAGTCTGGTGAAATTTTTGTGGTATTTTCTGTTATTATTTACATTTGTCTGTGCCTGTGTATTTTATTTAATCAATGAAAAAATATAAAAAATATGTTGCATTTGCATTCAAGATTTAATTTTTACATTTTTAGATTGATTAAGAAAATTGTTGGGTTACAAAAATGAAAAATCAAGGAAAAATAATGTATTTTTGCATTGTTAGTGTGTAAAGTCAAAATTGTGTGATTCTTATAATTTGGTATTTAATTATTTAAGATAATTATTATTTAGAGCTAATTAAGTCAATTTTGAATGATTTGGTTTGGAGATTAACTAAGGTTTTATTTTAATTTTTTGGGGAGCAAATAGTTTTAAAATAAATAGGAAAAGGAAAGAATAAAAGAGAAAATCAAAATTGGACCAAAATTTTAAATTAATTCCTCAGTCCAAACGGTCCAAGCCCACCCAGTTCAACCCAAAACCAGCATCAACCCGGTCCAAATCGGCTCGTCTCTAAGACCAGTGAAACGACGTAGTATGGTAGTGAAACTACGTCGTTTCGATATCAATGGATCTTCACCGTTCTTTCTTCCACATCCAACGGCCCAAAATCCTTGCCCATTACCTGTATCCGAACCCGACCCGACTCCTGAACCGGTCCAACCGCCTCATTTAACCAAACGACCCTGTTTTGCTCCCTGTCAATTAATCTGAACCGTTAATATCGTTCAATCTAATAATTCAGGTTAATTATCCTAATTCTAATATATCAAACCCCACCAAACCCGAACTTCCCCTTAAGAACCCCCCCTTCCCCCATACCGTCTCTCACCCTTCAGAGACCAGTTTCCCCTCCGCCTTCCACCGCCTTACTTCGCCCACCGAAAATCTCCTCACGGCGATTCCGGTGGCCCAATGACCTCCAAAATTACACCGTAGATTCCCCTCACTCTCCTCTTTCCAAACCCCCAATCATTTTCCCTCGAATATCAATTCGAAAGGATGAACCCTTGCAGCCGCCACCACCCAATCCACTCCAAAATTACACCACACAACCACCTTGACCTCCTCGTACCTAATATGTCATTTGTTTCCTTCGAACATGGACTGAACTCGTCGAATCTTAAATCCAAGTTCAAACTCGAAAGTCCAAAGTCATCTTCTGTCAAGCCTGGAAACATGCAGTGTTTTCTCTTAAAATTGGAAAGCCTAATTCGACGAAACTGATGCCGATTCAGTTGTTCTTGACAAAGAACAATGGAGTCGACATAAGTTTGGTCGGGTTTTTCGTCTCCGTTTGGTTTGAGCATGACTGGGTAAGTCTTCTTCCTCTTTTGCTGATTTCCTTTCACTGGTTCATCTTCTTCCTCATCCCTTTCCGATGTATTGATCAAAAATTGGTTTGGATGTTCTGTAGTTCAACTGGTTCTTCATTTTTTCTTTGTCAACTGAAATAGTTGAGTTCCTTTTAATCCATTGTGTTGTTGGTTTTAGGCTCTGCGTGAATAGATAATGATTGTCTCATCGTTAGTTAAATCACCTAGCTAATAGAATTAGGTCCATGATTAGTTAAATATTGTTATGAAATTTGAAGTGGTTAATTCAATCATCTTTCTTGTTTTGTTTCAGTTTGCTTTCAAAGAGTTGGTTTTTGGGCTTCTTTATTTGGGAAAAAAAATTCTGGATTAATTCTAATCTGACCCCATAAGTGTTGTGATTAGTTTTCAAATAGCAACAGGCCCAAATAGGTATTAAATTAGGGGTCGATGACCCAATTGGTTTGGCCAGTTGACCCGGTGGGTCTCAAGGGGTAATTTCAGGTGGGGAATTGATAAGAGAATTTCAATAATTGAAGTAGGGAAGCCCCTAACAAATGTTAGTGGTGCACCAGCTTTAAAAAGGAGTGAATTCAGTAGAATGGTTTAATTAAGAATTGAAAAAGGGTTGGTAGTGGAAATGACACCCTGTTTAGGGCCCTTTTTGGAACTGGAAATCAGAGAACATGGGGGGGTAATTAAAAGGTTGAAATAATACAAGTGTAAAGGGATACACAGGCTGGAAAGAAGGGGAACTCACTGATATATAAGGAGAGGCCTGGAGTTTAAAAGAGGGACCCCGATTAATAGAGAAAAAGAGAAAAAAAGACATTAATACATTGAGTGAAAAAGAGAGACTGGGATATACACATTTAGACAGACTCTAAGAACGCTGAAATTAAGCACATTGAGATACACACACTGAAAAACATGAGATACACATTGAGATCTTGTAAAACACTGTTTCGTTGATTCCTCTGCTGATTTCTGAAGTTTCCAAGTCGAAACGATTTCTGGTTTAATCTGGGATTAAAAATGGTTTGAGCTTTATGTCTGTGGAAGTTTTGTTGAACCATTTGGTTCGAATACTTTTTCATAGCTGAGATCAAAGCTGAATTCTGCTGCTATTGATTGCTGATCCTTCACTTATTTTGTTTTCATTTCCATTTCCAGGTATTCCCTGATTCTCTAGAAGATAAAGTGAAAGTATGGAAGTTGTAATCGTCTGAAATTTTCATGAATGCATAGCTATCTTTCTTAAACTTTTTAATGTCAATTACTTGCTTGGGATATCTGAAATTAGTAATATGGTGTAATGGTATTTAGATTAGCTGGTTCATCTTAGTATAGTAGTGGTATATCAGGAATTCATGTTGCTCTTCTGTTTTTTTTTGTATTCTGCTGAGACATGAGGTCTATTAGTCTGTTGATGTGTAAGTAATTTCGAACATTTAGGACATGTTGTGTACATGGACTGTTGGTTATGCTATATATCTTTTGTTTCAAAAATACTTAACTATACTAGGATATAAGTTAACTGGTTACGTGTAATGTTAAAAGCTTAAAAACTCAATAATCATTTGGTGTGAATTGTTCAGAATTTGAAAGTATCAGCATGTATATGAAGATTAGTGAAGAGAACTTATGAGTTCTGTGTTTTCTTGGATGCTGAATTGAAACTCAATTACTTCTGCTACTGCAACTTCTATTTTTGTATTGCAATCTAGTGTTAATGTTTGGGTTCCTTGTGTTGTCATTCTCTCTTGTAGCTTATTGGGGCATATGTAAATACTGAAATTCTGTACAAGCTTTGCTGTATGATGTCGTTCCTGTTTTTATAAAGAAGCATAAATTAGCTTGTCTTAAGCTTTGATGATCAGAATAAATTAGTTTCATGTTTTGGCATCTGATACACGACCAATAGGGAGCTTCACTTGTTCTGAATGTTGGTAGTATTGACTAGTTTATGTTGAATAGCCTGTTTGTTATTAGCGGTTCAACAACATTGAGATTCTGATAAACTTTGAAATTTTCTATAGTGAGTGTTATATGTTCCTAGTTTGTTCTGTTGGCATTGTTCTTCCCTGATAATTTAGTCACTAATAATACTATATTGCTTTTTGTTGGATTTGTTTGGTGCACATGAAAGTAGGATCGAGACACGCTATTGGTTTAAATGATGAAATAATTTAGACTTGCTTAGAGTGAACTTTACTTGATAAGAGGAGCTAATAGAAGAATGAAATGGACTGATAATGTTGTTCGGCTTCTTATACAAATAGTTGCATGTGTCAAAGAATGACGGTTTTAACTATTAAATTACTAGTATTTGAGTACAATCCTTAGACATCGAGGCGCGCCATTTAGCTAATTTTTATAGCCCTCGCAAAGTTAACAACGCGTTAGTCGCTTTTAGACACGTTATTTAATAATTTCACCTTCTTAAATTCAGGTTTACATTTCATGTGACCCAAATCCAAATTCCAAAATGTTGAATAAGATGTGTTCCGGATTGCGAGTGCATTTCATGTGACGCGAGCCAAAGACATATTTTAAACGATGTTCAATATTCTTTAAAATTGAATAAAGGCGGTTAAAAGCTAAAATTTGCACATAGGTTCAAAATGTATTAAAATCAGATAATTAAGCCGAATATAACAGTTAAGCGACTGTGCTAGAACCACGGAATTTGGGAATGCCTAACACATTCTCCCGGGTTAACAGAATTCCTTATTCAGATTTTTGGTTCGCGGACTGTTAAATAGTGTCATTCTTTTTCTCGATTCGGGATTTTAAACTGGTGACTTGGGACACCATAAATCTCCCAAGTGGCGACTCTGAATCTCTTAATAAATGAATCCCGTTTTGATTGTCCTTTAATTGGAAAAAACTCCCTTCATTATAAACCCTCCGGGGTGTAGTGTAAAAAAGGTGTGACAGCTCTGGCGACTTCACTGGGGACTTGACCAAGAACCACTGGTTTAGGTTTAGAAATTCGAGCTTGGAATAATTGTTATATTGGATTTGTTTATTATCTGATTTTTATTTACATATTGGGCCTAATGTGCTAAATGCTGCTTTTTACCGCTTTGATATTGGTGAATTGTATATAAACTGCTACGAAACCCTTCTCTCCTCATCTTCGGGGATGTGCTCGCTGTTCGAGACTCCCTATTCTGTTAGTGTCATACCTTGAAATAAGAAAGAGGCTCGGACAAGTTACTAAGCCGTATGCCCTTTTGGTTCCCGGTACGTAGTCCCCTCCTCGACTCGAGTTGTCCGCTCGAGTACACAAGTCTAGAACAAATACCCAGGTTTTGAACCTAGAATAAGTCATCCTCATGCCGGATCCCTAGTAGGAACGTTTGTTGCATCATGTGCATTTGACTTTGGAGACTCAACACAGGGGTTGGGTCTGTCTAGAACAGGTGTACCAAAAATAAAGGGACCATCCTGATGCATCTTACTTGCTATTTGTGCATTTATTTGCTTCGGATATGCATGTTGACTGGTTTTGAAAAATGGGAAGAGAATTGAGAGAAAAAAGAGAAAAAACAAAGTACTTGTTTTGAAAATCAGTGTCCAAAATATGCCGAAACTCTACCAAAATTTCAAAAAAAAAAGTTTTTTGTTATGAATGTTTGTTTTGTTTTTAGAAAAATAGTTGGTTTCATTTTTGTCGAAATAGGCAGAACTACGTAAGTTTGATTCTCATCGGATGTGGGATACGTAAGCATCCCCATCGGGCTCAACTATTTCTGAAAAAGAAAAAATATATAATTAGGGGTACATAAATGTCATAGTTTTGCCACAAGTAAAGGTGACACCATTCTTGTCCAAAATAGCCAAATATCCCCAAAAGGACGTCGGAAGGCCATTTTTGCAAGAACATCCGCCTATGGTTATTTCTCAAAAATTTTGGCCGGTTAACAAACACAGCAACACCATTGTGCCATTTATTGAAATGGAAGATGACAAAGGGCCATGGGTCTACCAGGTTTCTGATGCGATGTTAGTCGAGAAAGTTCCAGAGGGGAAGTGTATCCCAAATCCGAAGATAACCGCTGCATCAGTGATGGTAGCATATGAAATGCTGAAGAATGGTTTTGTACTAGGAAAGGGCCTGGGATCAGCTTTGCAAGGCATCATACTGCCAGTGTCCCTCCCTGAAAATGTGGGAATCTTTGGTCTGTGATTCCAACCCATGACCACAGACATAAGAAGAGCCAGGAAGTTAAAACAGAGAGCATGGGTCCTTCCAAAGCCGGTCCCATATCTCTCCAGATCATTTGTCAAGCCTGGTGCTAGAAAGTGACCAGTAACAACGATTCTCGGTGCTAAGGTTGATCCTGATAAGGAGCTGATAGAAAGGTTTGAGTAGCTGTTCAGTGGTGTGAACATGGTAGAAGTCGGCGAAGGTTTTAGCGGCGCAGAAGTACAATTGGTCGGACCAAAAGCAAAGCTTAATAACTGGAAGGCTACTCCTCTCCCTACGCGGAAGGAGTCTTGGTAGTTTGCTTTGATTTTCCTATAAGTTTGTATTATTCTAGGGTTGTAATCCATATTTTTATTTTTTCAGTCAGTTTGAGTGTGCAAACCTTGTTATCTCTCATTTTCCAATAAAATGTGATTTACTTTCTCCTTCATTCCTGATAAATTTTTTTTTGTACAGTTCTTTTTACGCGGGTTCTAATGACATGGCATGCATGAGGAATCCTCAGCCCAGTCTAAAAAATCAATTTGATTATGAAATAATAGTTCAAGAGGTAGATTGTGATTACGAGTTAGAATACGACGAAGATGAGGCTTTCGAAGAGATTAGTAAAGAATTAAATCACTTTGAGGAAAAACCTAAACCGAACTTGAATGATACCGAAGCCATCAATTTAGGGGACGCGGATAATATCAGAGAAACCAAAATAAGCATCCATCTCGAACCAAAGACCTGGGAAGAATGAATCGAAACACTCATGGAATACAAAGATGTTTTTGCATGGTCGTATGATGACATGCCAGGTTTAAGCACTGATTTACTGGTTCACATATTGCCCATTGATCCGACATTCCCTCCTGTCAAGCAAAAATTGAGAAAATTCAAAACTGATATGAGTGTGAAGATTAAGGAAGAAATCACCAAGCAACTAGATGCCAAGGTGATTCGAGTCACTCGATATCCTGTTTGGTTAGCTAATGTTGTGCCAGTACCGAAGAAGGACGGCAAGATCAGGGTATAAGTTGATTACCGCAATCTTAACAAAGCAATCCCAAAGGATAACTTCCCATTACCCAATATCCACATTTTGATCGATAATTGTGCCAAGTGTGAAATTGGATCTTTTGTGGATTGTTATGCTGGATATCATCAGATTCTGATGGATGAGGAAGATGCAGAAAAGACAACATTCATCACACCATGGGGAACTTATTGCTACCGGGTAATGCCATTTGGTTTGAAGAATGTTGGGTCAACATACATGAGAGCAATGACTACTGTGTTTCACAATATGATACACAAGAAAATTGAGGTGTACGTGGATGATGTGATCATTAAGTCGAAGTAGCAGGCCGACCACTTCGGAGATTTGAGGAAACTATTTCAGAGACTTCGTAGGTACAACCTTAAGCTTAACCTTACCAAGTGTGCGTTTGGTGTTCCATCCGGAAAACTATTGGGGTTCATAGTCAGTCGTCGAGGCATCGAGCTGGACCCATCAAAGATCAAAGCTATACAAGAATTACCACCTCCAAGAAACAAGACTGAGGTAATGAGTCTGTTGGGGAGATTGAACTACATCAACAGGTTTATTGCTCAACTCACGACAACTTGTGAGCCCATTTTCAAGTTGCTGAAGAAGGATGCCGCAGTCAAATGGATTGATGAGTGTCAAGAAGCATTGGATAAGATAAGGGATACTTGTCAAAACCGCCTGTGCTGGTCCCACCATAACCAGGAAGACCTTTGATTCTTTATTTAACGGCCTTGGAAAATTCATTTGGCTATGTACTGGGGCAGCATGACATCACCGGTAGGAAAGAACAAGCCATCTACTATCTTAGCAAGAAGTTCACGGAAAGAACAAGCCATATACTATCTTAGCAAAAAGTTCACAGCTTATGAGGTTAAGTACACTTACCTTGAGAAGACATGTTGCGCCTTAACTTGGGTAGCACAGAAATTGAAACACTATCTGTCGTCCTACACTACCTACCTCATTTCACGCTAGGATCCGTTGAAGTATATCTTTCAAAAGCCTATGCCCACAGGGAGACTTGCGAAGTGGCAGATATTACTCACGAAGTTTGACATCGTCTATGTGACGAGGACTGCAATGAAAGCCCAAGCACTGGCCGATCACTTGGCCGAGAACCAGTCGATGAAGAATACGAGCCATTGAGGACTTATTTTCCTGATGAAGAGGTAATGCATATTGATGAGCTGGAACTAACTGAACAACTAGGTTGGAAACTTTTCTTTGATGGGGCTGCAAACATGAAAGGAGTCGGAATATGGGCTGTGCTTATTTATGAAACAGGGCATCACTATCCTGTTATGGCTTAGCATTGTTTCTATTGTACCAATAATATGGCTGAGTATGAGGCATGCATTTTGGGTTTAAGGTTAGCTGCCGACATGGATGTCCAGGAAGTTTTGGTCTGGGGGGACTCGGACCTCCTGGTACACCAAATTCAAGGAGAATGGGAAACACGGGATTTGAAACTCATACCGTACCGAAAATGTCTGCATGATTTTTGTCAACGGTTTCGATGAGTGGAATTCAGGCATATCCCAAGGGTCCATAATGAGGTTGTCGATGCTTTGGCTACCTTGGCCTCAATGTTACATCATCCGGACAAAGCTTATGTTGATCCTTTACATATTCAAGTCCGTGATCAACACGCTTACTGTAACATGATAGAGGAAGAACTTGATGGCGAACCATGGTTTCATGATAACAAGGAGTACATCATAATGGGGATATATCCTGCGCAAGCCACGGGGGACCTGAAGAGAACAATTCGATGGTTGGCAAGTGGGTTTTTCTTCAGTGGAGGAGTTTTGTATAAAAGAACACCAGACCTTGGGTTGTTGAGATGCATAGATGCCAGACAAGCCACAATTGGCATGTCCGAAGTACATTTAGGAGTTTGCAGACCACATATGAGTGGATATGTTCTGGCAAAGAAAATTCTTAGAGCAAGATATCATTGGCTCACCATGGAGCGCGATTGTAGTAGTTTTGTGCGCAAGTGTCATCAGTGCCAGATACACGGTGATTTGATTCATTCTCCGCCATCGGAATTGCACACAATATTGGCACCATGGCCCTTCATTGTTTGGGGCATGGATGTCATTGGACCAATTGAACCTGCAACATCCAACGGGCACAGGTTCATTCTGGTGGCCATTGATTATTTCACCAAGTGGGTTGAGGTTAAAACTTTCAAGTCTGTAACCAAGAAAGCAGTGGTTGATTTTGTTCACTCAAATATCATCTGTCGATTTGGAATCCCAAAGGCAATCATCGCAGATAATGGCGCTAATCTTAACTGTAATTTGATGAAAGAAGTATGTCGACAGTTTAAGATTACACATCGGAATTCTACCCCATATCGTCCCAAGGCGAATGCAGCAGTCGAGGCAGCCAACAAGAACATAAAGAAGATATTGCAGAAAATGGTACAAAGTTCCAGGCAATGGCATGAAAAATTACCATTTGCATTGCTGGGATATCGCACTACTGTCCGTACCTCAGTAGGTGCAACTCCTTATTTGTTGGTATATGGCACTGAAGCAGTAATACCTGCGGAAGTTGAAATCCCGTCTCTTCGGATTGTCGCTGAGTCCGAGATTGACGATGATGAATGGATCAAAACCTGTTTGGAGCAATTGAGTTTGAATGATGAGAAAAGATTGGCAGCAGTGTGTGATGGTCAGTTATATCAGAAATGAATGGCATGAGCGTACAACAAAAAGGTGCGTCCCCGGAAGTTTGAAGTGGGTCAGCAAGTGTTGAAACGTATCCTTCCACACTAGGACGAAGCAAAAGGCAAGTTCGCCCCAAATTGGCAGGGGCCGTTCATCGTGACAAGAGTGTTATCCAATGGTGCTTTGTATCTAACAGACATCGAAGGAAAATGTGTAGACATAGCCATCAACTCTGATGCAGTCAAGAGATACTATGTATAATTTTCTTTGGTTAATTGTTAATTGTTTGTATTTGGCATTATTTCGAAGATTGGAATGACGAAGGCAATTTGTTCTACTATCTAAATACTTTACCCTTTGTTTCCCCATTTTGAGCCTTATTTATTTTATTTCATACCCCTCTTTTGGAATCAATAATGAAAAGAAAAAAAAAGAAAAAAAAAAGAAAAAAGAAAAGAGAAATGAGAAAAGAAAAGAAGTGAGAAGAGAAAGTATAACAACAAGGAAAATCGGGTGAACTACGTTTGACTGATTCCTTTTAAGGATACGTAGGTAGCCTCATGGCTCGCTCATAGTAAAATAAAAATTAAAAGGTCCCCAAGCAAGAAACTGGGGCAGAAGTTGTGTTTGTGATAAGAAATTTGATTCCAAAAGTTGTAATTCTAACCCATCCAAGATGCTTGAATCTTTTTGATACCCTTTTCTTTCCAACCCTATCCAAGAAACCACATTATTGTCCAAAGAAAGACCTCCCGATCAGTCTTCGAGGAATGCCAAGTCGAGCAAGTAAAGAGAATCCATGTCAGGGGCGACACCCGGTTTAAGCAAGAAAAATGAAAAATGAGAGAGTCTTATTGGTGAAAACCTGCAAGGGCACTGTAAGGTGATGAAAACTGAGAGAAAGTAAAATGAGATAGTCTTATTGGTGAAAACATTCACGGGCACCATAAGGCGACAAGGAATTGAGGAAGGAGCAAATGAGACAAACATGACGGTAAAAAAAAAACCTTCAGGGCATTGCAAGTTGAACAAGGCTAATGACTTAGCGGAGGAATCGGGTTGTGAAAATCTTGAATCACAAAGCAAGACAGTTGGAGAATTGATTGGTTAAATAGACTGGGTTGATAAATCCGAAATGCATACCATGAGCATTGTGATCGGCTACCCCATTCAGATAAGTTTCTTTTCCTCTCTCAAACAATTTTCTAGAGGAGGATTTTCTTCTTTATTCCTATCTTTTGAAGTCATCGCATTTCATTTCTTTTTGGGTTTTATTCAGCCAAGGCTTTTTTAATGATAATTTGATTCTAACAAATAATAAGGAATTTCAAAGCTTACTACCAGTTTTCGATATGGTGCGAAGCAAAATGCGGCTACAACTTGCCGGAGACAGTGGATGGGATGTAGAGTGATCATTAAAAGTTCAATTGGTGGAATGGTTTAAGATCTCTTGAGAAATGTAAGGATTCAGATAAAAAATTCAGAAGTGAAAAACAACAGTTAGGGATCCTGCGATTAAGGATCAATCAGAAGGTTAGAAACTTTCGACCAAGTTCAAGGAAGTCAAACGAAACAGAGTATGAAAAGGAGAGAGAGGAAAACCATCCCCAGCAAGAGTATACAGCCAATCATCACACCCTAAACTGACCAGATTTTTCTTTGATTTGAAACAGGGACGGGAAATGTTGTTGATGTCAAGGAAACCTTCCGCAAGGAAAGAGCAAGTACCGAATGGGTTTGGTCGCATAAATTCTCAGGACCTTCCTGGAAAATGGGACTTAGTTAAATACAATCAAGATCTAGCATAAGTCGTACCCCAAAAGGAATATAAGTCAGAGTTTACATGTTTGAGATAGGTTTCAATAAGCAGTTTTCAGGACCCTCATGGATAATGGGATCTAGTGTTTAATTGTTAAAGATATTTAGTAACTTGATTCAGGTAACACTCACAGATGCACTCAGCTATCAAACTGGGGCAGAAAATTTTCTGTTGTTTTTTTGTCTATTTTGCTGAAGTCAGGTGCCCATCTGGAAAACAAGGAAGAACAATTCAAGTCAAGAAGTCAAGCGTCCACCTGGGGAACAAGTAACAACAGTTGAAGTTTATGGAAGTCAGGCGTCCACCTGGAGAACAAGTAACAATAGTTGAAGTTTTTGGAAGTCAGGCGTCCACCTGGAGAACAAGGAACAATAGATGAAATTTTTGGAAGTCAGGTGTCCACCTGGAGAACAAGGAACAATAGTTGAAGATTTTGGAAGTCAGGCGTCTACCTGGAGAACAAGGAACAATAGTTGAAGATTTTGGTAGTCAGGCATCCACCTGGAGAACAAGGAACAATAGTTGAAGATTTTGGAAGTCAGGCGTCCACCTGGAGAACAAGGAACAATAGTTGAAGATTTTGGAAGTCAGGCGTCCACCTGGAGAACAAGGAACAATAGTCGAAGATTTTGGAAGTTAGGCGTCCACCTGGAGAACAAGGAATAATAGTTGAAGATAGTTGAAGTCAGGCGTCCACCTGGATAACAAGGAACAATAGTTGAAGATTTTTAAACTCAGGCGTCCACTAGGAGAACAAGGAACAATAGTTCAAGTTTTTGGAAGTCAGGCATCCACCTGGAGAACAAGGAACAAAAGTTGAAGTTTTTGGAAGTCAGGCGTCCACCTGGAGAACAAGGAACAATAGTTGAAGATTTTGGAAGTCAGGAGTCCACCTGGAGAACAAGGAACAATAGTTGAAGTTTTTGGAAATCAGGCGTCCACCTGGAGAACAAGGAACAACAGTTGAAGTTCTTGGAAATCAGGCGTCCACCTGGAGAACAAGGAACGACAGTTGAAGTTTTGGAAATCAGGCATCCACCTGGAGAACAAGGAATAATAGTTGAAGATTTTGGAAGTCAGGCGTCCACCTGGAGAACAAGGGACAATAGTTGAATTTTTGAAGTTAGGCGTCCACCTGGAGAACGAGGAACAATAGTTGAAGTTTTTAGAAGTCAGGCGTCGACCTGGAGAACAAGGAACATTAGTTGAAGTTTATAGAAGTCAGGCGTCGACCTGGAGAACAAGGAACATCAGTTGAAGTTTATGGAAGTCAAGCGTCCACCTGGAGAACAAGGAACAATAGTTGTAGATTTTGGAAGTCAGGCGTCCACCTGGAGAACAAAGGAAAAATAGTTGAAGTTTTTGGAAGTCAGACATCCACTTGGAAAACAAGTAAGAACAATTGAAGTTATGGAAGTCAGGAGTCCACCTGGAGAACAAGGAAAAACAGTTGAATGTCCAGAAGTCAGGCGTCCACTTGGAAAATAAGGAAGAACAATTCAAGCCAAGAAGTCAGGCACCCACCTGGAGAACAAAGGGAATACAATTCAAGACAAGAAGTGAAGCGCCCACCTGGAAAACCAAGGGAAGGCAACAATGGTAGGAAGAAGACAATTCAAGTTTCGAAGGGAAAACAATTTGAATTTCATAGGAAGGGAAGAAGAAGTTCGAGTTCAGCAATCAGGCATCCACCTGAAGAAAAGAGAAGACTACAATTCGAATCAGCAATAAAGGAACTTCAGAGGAAATACATATCAACAAGGCAACAACAGTCGCAATAACAAGTTTGAGAATAAATCTTTGTAATGCATAGATTATAGCTTAGCCTAGCTTCTTTATTTTTAGCATGATGTAATAAGGAGGTCAGTAAGCAGTAGTAGCAACAACAGCAATGGTGAAATCACAGCTTCATGGTAGTCCCAGCTACCAAAATTCCCGAACTACATTGAACTGATTCCTTTTTAGCCAACGATATGTAGGAAACCTTTGAAGCAGATGGTTCGGTCAAATCTTTCAAAAGATGCTTCACATGGAGTATTCAAACGGGCAAAAATCGCTCGTATCTGCTCACTTTGTCTTTGCACGAAAACGCTTCGCGTTTACGGGCAAAGAGGGGCAGCTGTGAGCACGTGATTTTGCCTCACATGAATTACTCCCATAAAAATCAAAACAAAATTGTTTGTACCAAAATTCCTGAACTACATTGAACTGATTCCTTTTTAACCAACGATATGTAGGAAACCTTTGAAGCAGATGGTTCGGTCAAATCTTTCAAAAGATGCTTCACATGGAGTATTCAAACGAGCAAAAATCACTCGTATCTGCTCACTTTGTCTTTGCACGAAAACGATTCGCGTTTACGGGCAAAGAGGGGCAGATGTGAGCACGTGATTTTGCCTCACATGAATTACTCCCATAAAAATCAAAACAAAATTGTTTGTTTTATTGTTTGAAGTCCGGTTAAATTTTTGTGATATTTTCTGTTATTATTTGCATTTGTCTGTGCCTGTGTATTTTATTTAACCAATGAAAAAATATAAAAAATATATTGCATTTGCATTCAAGATTTAATTTTTACATTTTTAGATTGATTAAGAAAATTCTTGTGTTACAAAAATGAAAAATCAAGGAAAAATAATGTATTTTTGCATTTTTAGTGTTTAAAGTCAAAATTGTGTGATTTTCTTGTAATTTGGTATTTAATTATTTAAGATAATTATTATTTAGGGATAATTAAGTCAATTTGATGGAATGATTTGGTTTGGAGATTAACTAAGGTTTTATTTTAATTTTTTGGGGGAAAATAGTTTTGAAATAAATAGGAAAAGGAAAGAATAAAAGAGAAAATCAAAATTGGACCAAAATTTTGAATTAATTCCTCCGCCCAAACGGTCCAAACCCACCCCAGCCCAGCCCAAAACCAGCCTCAACCCAGTCCAAATCGGCTCGTCTCCAAGACCAGTGAAACGACGTAGTATGGTAGTGAAACTACGTCGTTTCAATGTCAATGGATCTTGACCGTTCTTTCTTCCACATCCAACGGCCCAAAATCCTTGCCCATTACCTGTATCCAAACCCGACTCGACTCCTGAACCGGTCCAGCCCCCTCATTTAACCAAACGACCCCATTTTGCTCCCCGTCAATTAATCTGAACCGTTAATATCGTTCAATCTAACGGTTCAGGTTAATTATCCTAATTCTAATATACTAAACCTCCCCAAACCCGACCTTCCCTTTCAGAACCCCCCTATACCGTCTCTCACCCTTCAGAGACCAGTTTTTCCCTCCGCCTTCCACCGCCTTACTCCGCCCATCGAAAATCACCTTACGACGGTTCTGGTGGCCCAATGACCTCCAAAATTACACCGTAGATTCTCCTCACTCTCCTCTTTCCAAACCCCCAATCATTTTCCCTCGAATCTAAGCCAAACCCTTCGAATATCAATTCGAAGGGATGAACCCTAGCAGCCGCCACCACCCAATCTACTCCAAAATTACACCACACAACCACCTTGACCTCCTCGTACCTAATATGTCATTTGTTTCCTTCGAACATGGCCTGAACTCGTCGAATCTTAAATCCAAGTTCAAACTCGAAAGTTAAAAGTCATCTTTTGTCAAGCCTGAAAACATGCAGTGTTTTCTCTTAAAATTGGAAAGCCTAATTCGACGAAACTGATGCCGATTCAGTTGTTCTTGACAAAGAACAACGGAGTCGACATAAGTTTGGTCGAGTTTTTCGTCTCCGTTTGGTTTGAGCATGACTGGGTAAGTCTTCTTCCTCTTTTGCTGATTTCCTTTCACTGGTTCATCTTCTTCCTCATCCCTTTCCGATGGATTGATCAAAAATTGGTTTGGATGTTCTGTAGTTCAATTGGTTCTTCATTTTTTCTTTGTCAACTGAAATAGTTGAGTTCCTTTTAATCCATTATGTTGTTGGTTTTAGGCTCTGCGTGACTAGCTAATCATTGTCTCATCGTTAGTTAAATCACCTAGCTAATAGAATTAGGTCCATGATTAGTTAAATATTGTTATGAAATTTGAAGTGGTTAATTCATTTATCTTTCTTGCCTTGTTTCGGTTTGCTTTCAAAGAGTTGGTTTTTGGGTTTCTTTATTTGGGAAAAAATTCTAGATTAGTTCTAATCTGACCCCATAAGTGTTGTGATTGGTTTTCAAATAGCAACATGCCCAAATAGGTATTAAATTAGGGGTCGATGACCCAATTGGTTTGGCCAGTTGACCCGGTGGGTCTTAAGGGGTAATTTCAGGTGGGCAATTGATAAGAGAATTTCAATAATTGAAGTAGGGAAGCCCCTAACAAATGTTAGTGGTGCACCAGCTTTAAAAAAAGAGTGAAGTCAGTAGAATGGTTTAATTAAGAATTGAAAAAGGGTTGGTAGTGGAAATGACACCCTGTTTAGGGCCCTTTTTGGAGCTGGAAATCAGAGAACATGGGGGGATAATTAAAAGGTTGAAATAATACAAGTGTAAAGGGATACACAGGCTGGAAAGAAGGGGAAATCACTGATATATAAGGAGAGGCCTGGAGTTTAAAAGAGGGACCCCGATTAATAGAGAAAAGAGAGAGAAAAAAGACATTAATACATTGAGTGAAAAAGAGAGACTGGGATATACACATTTAGACAGACTCTAAGAACTCTGAAATTGAGCACATTGAGATACACACACTGAAAAACAGGAGATACACATTGAGATCTTGTAAAACACTGTTCCATTGATTCCTCTGGTGATTTCTGAAGTTTCCAAGTCGAAACGATTTATGGTTTAATCTGGGATTAAAAATGATTTGAGTTTTGGGTTTGTGGAAGTTTTGTTGAACCATTTGGTTCGAATACTTTTTCATTGCTGAGATCAAAGCTGAATTCGGCTGCTATTGATTGCTGATCCTTCACTTCTTTTGTTTCTATTTCCATTTCCAGGTATTCCCTGATTCTCTAGGAGATAAAGTGCAAGTAAGGAAGCTATAATCGTCTGAAATTTTCATGAATGCATAGCTATATTTCTTAAACTTTTTAATGTCAATTACTTGCTTGGTATTTCGGAAATTAGTAATATGGTGTAATGGTATTTAGGTTAACTGGTTCATCTTAGTATAGTAGTGGTATTTCAGGAATTCATGTTGCTCTTCTGTTTTTTTGTATTTTGCTGAGAACATGAGGTCGATTAGTCTGTTGATGTGTAAGTAATTTCGAACATTTGGGACATGTTGTGTACAGGGACTGTTGGTTATGCTATATATCATTTGTTTCAAAAATACTTAACTATAGTAGGATATAAGTTAACTAGTTACGTGTAATGTTAAAAGCTTAAAAACTCAGTAATCGTTTGGCGTGAATTGTTCAGAATTTGAAAGTATCAGCATGTATATGAAGATTAGTGAAGAGAACTTATGAGTTCTGTGTTTTCTTGGATGCTGAATTGAATCTCTATTACTTCTGATACCGCAACTTCTATTTTTGTATTGCAATCTAGTGTTAATGTTTGGGTTCCTTGTATTGTCATTCTCTCTTGAAGCTTATTGGGATGTATGTAAAAGCTGAAATTCTGCACAAGCTTTGATGTATGATGACGTTCATGTTTTTATAAAGAAGCATAAATTAGCTTGTCTTAAGCTTTGATGATCAGAATCAATTAGTTTCATGTTTTGGCATCTGATACACGACCAATAAGGAGCTTCACTTGTTCTGAATGTTGGTAGTATTGACTAGTTTATGTTGAATAGCCTGTTTGTTATTAGCGGTTCAACAACACTGAGATTCTGTTAAACTTTGAAATTTTGTATAGTAAGTGTTATATGTTCCTAGTTTGTTCTATTGGCATTGTTCTTCCCTGCTAATTTAGTCACTAATAATACTATATTGTTTTTTGTTGGATTTGTTTGGTGCACATGAAAGTTGGATCGAGAACGCTATTAGTTTAAATGATGAAATAATTTAGACTTGCTTAGAGTGAACTTTACTTGATAAGAGGAGCTAATAGAAGAATGAAATGGACTGATAATGTTGTTCGACTTCTTATACAAATAGTTGCATGTGTCAAAGAATGACGGCTTTAACTATTGAATTACTAGTAGTTGAGTACAATCCTTAGACATTGAGGCGTGCTATTTAGCTAATTTTTATGGCCCTCACAAAGTTAACAACGCGTTAGTCTCTTTTAGGCGTGTTATTTAATAATTTCACCTTCTTAAATTCAGGTGTACATTTCATGTGATCCAAATCCAAATTCCAAAATGTTGAATAAGATGTGTTCCGGATTGCGGGTTTTTCATGTAATGCGAGCCAAAGACATGTTTTAAACGATGTTCAATATTCTTTAAAATTGAATAAAGGCGGTTAAAAACTAAAATTTGCACATAGGTTCAAAATGTATTAAAATAAGATAATTAAGCCGAATATAATAGTTAAGCGACCGTGCTAGAACCACGGAATTCGGGAATGCGTAACACCTTCTCCTGGGTTAACATAATTCCTTGCCCGGATTTCTAGTTCGCGGACAGTTAAATAGAGTCATTCTTTTTCTCGATTCGGGATTTTAAACTAGTGACTTGAGACACCATAAATCTCCAAAGTGGAGACTCTGAATCTCTTAATAAATGAACCCCATTTCGATTGTCCTTTAATTGGAAAAAAACTCCCTTTATTATACACTCTCCGAGGTGTAGTGTAAAAAGGAGGTGTGACACAAGTTAACCACAAGAAATGAAAATTTCTTTATAGCAAAACGAATGCTTATATGCTTTTGAAAATGAAAGGAATAAAGTAAATTCCTTTTATTTCTATCTTGTTTATTGTCTCAACGATGAATCAATTTTATCATTTGAAAGTTAAACAATTACTTCAATGGCTAGTGCCATAATGAACAGGAGACATCCTTTTCAAGAGCACCATAAATATAAGAGGGACCCCTTTTATGAAAAACCTCACGCAAAAGGGTTGATTTCGGAAGAACTTATGCTCGAAATCCAAACGCTTTCAGGGGAAAATAAACCCAAAGTCTTAAACAAAGACGTAAAGAACAAACCAACACAAATACTTAAACAAAAAGGACGGAAAGAGAAAAACTTATACTTGAACGAAAAAGCGTCTCCACTTACAATAAATGTTCTAAACGGCACAAGTACAAAAGTTTGAAAAAGTAAGCAAAAACTTAGATGATGCATTTCCGGAACCCGGAGGGAGAGAAACACCGATGCCCGCTGGAAAAATGGTTAAATCCGCCGCTGGTTCAATATTTTGGCCTTCAGCATCCCCATTTTGTGGTTCTTCTTCAATTCCCGAGAACTCAGAACCAGAGCAAGAAGAATCGGTAGCATCAGGACAGGCTGGAAGACCCATTTTTCCAGCTAAGTCCAGCTCATGTGCCTTAGCAATTTCTGCATCAAAGTTAATGACGCATGCTTCAGCCTCTTCCAAGCTTTTTCTTCTCATTCTATACATAGAACATGTTTTTTCAACAATGAGGAAAGCCGTTCGGCGCTGAAGCTCTTATTTAAGTTGGTCGACCTCGATAGAAAGCTTATCCCACGAAGATATGGTCGACCGAAGAGTGACATCAAGCTCGTGGATAGTAGATTTGAAAATTCTATTATGCTCAGCGGTCCTCTTATGTTTCTCCTCCGATTGGGCATACTTCATCCTGGCAGCAACAAGATCTTCAGCCTTGGAGTTTAAGGGTGCCTCCAAATTATTTAGTCTTTCAATGGAGGCAGCCTCATGATCGGTTGCAACAAGAATGGGATTATGGACTTCAACCCATTTGTCCTTAGTTTCTTCAAATTGAACCCTCAATAGGCCGATCCCTTGGCTAATGGTTACCACTTCTTGCTCACTTTGCTGCAACTGATCCCTAAACTCAACAGCCTCTGTAGCTCGATTTTCCAGTTCTGAAAGGTGAATAACAATTTGATCTCGGTCAGCCAAAAGATGATCATGCTCATAGGTAAGTTCCTCCTTATGATGAATCAGCCTTTAGAGGCCTCGAAAGCAAGGAAGTTGGCCAACGAAACAAGAATACAAATTCAAAACCCTGCCATAACACAGATGGAAGAAAAAAATAGAAAAAATAAAGATTATACCACTGGTACGTTGTGCATGGCGTCGTTCAAATTCTCCCGAGAGATTTTCAACCGGACGGGACAACAGATGGCACCCGGTAGAAACCAAGAAAGTAATATTCCTCCTCATTTGAGGATCTTCTGAAGGGGCAATATAGTTTTGCCTCAGGTTCCCATGAACTAGGGACTGGGGAAGAGGAATGTCATCATCTCAGGCAATTACAGTCGGTGGAGATGATGTAGCAGTTGCTGGTGGGAGAAACGGAGTTGGTGAAGAAGGAGATGAAGCTGATGGCGTTGAAGGATGAGAAGTGGCTATGGCAAACGCAATGCTAGTAGTTGGTTGCTCTTCAACCGAAGAAGGCAGGGACCCCATACTCAGCCTCACGGTACCGGGTATGGAGATTGGGACTCAAAAATAGGAGTTGGCATTTTTCACCATTTCAAACTCCCCAGAGGGCCATGGCATCATCATCGGTTGGTATAACTAAATTAACAGATTGAACATTCTGTTGAGTTGATGAAGGTCGTCGGCTTCTATGTAGAGAAGCTCCCTCATCACTATATTCTCCATCATCATCAGTAACCGCAATATCTATGGCCGGATCGGGCATGTCGCTCAACACCATAGCATCTGATGGCGACTCAGGCATGCCACTCCTCGCCCTTTTATTTTTTTCCCTAGCCGCGGAGGAATGTCTCTTTTTGGTTGCTTGTTCTCCGGCTGGGGACTCCGAAAAGAAGTACTTGTACCAAAAGTAGGCCCGGAGATGCCTGCTTGAGTAAACGCCTCCTGAAGTAGCCTTGCTGCATCAGTAGGATTAACCAAAATATGCTTCTCGGGAATGACAATCGAGCCCTGGGCAAGGAAAAAGGGGTTAATCGGCTTCTTTATATGAGAGGGAAAAAACAAGGTGAGTTTAATATACCTTGATTTTTATCCTTCCACCCGTATTTAACGGCCATTTCTTTCCACGTATGGATCTCGGGCATAGTAACATCCAAAATCTTTTGGACCCACTCGTCCAAACCTTCAACCCGTGGCGGAATCCACCGATTCGCTGAAATTAGCCGTGGGCATAAAGTCCGAAGAACCAAATTAATTTGGTATTTTGATTTTGGTTTTTTCGGTATTTTGGTATATTTCGGTACAAAATTTTTGGTATTTTGGTATTTCGGTACGGCATACGATATTGAGTTTTTGATATTTTGGTATACCGAAATATTTAAGTCTAAACCTAACTATATATTTTTTTTCCAGGCCAACAACTAGCCTAAGCCCAACACCCCAAGCCCCCTAATTCCCTAATCCTTAGCGCTCAACTTTTCACTTAATGGGCACTACCTGTTACCCCTTTTCTATTTTTCTAACTCTAGACTTCTCTAAAAATTGTAACATTGCTCGGCTGCTGCTGATTCACGACTAGCAGAGGGCGACGTCGACTTCACGACCTCGGTGAGCCGTGACGGGGACTCCTCTCCTCGGTAATGTGGCATACTGGCATTAAGTTTGATGTTTGGCAGATGTTTAATATTTGGTTGATCTACTGTAGTTTACTATTTTTTGTGTTTGGTAATGTGGTATTAAGTTTGTTCAAGCTTTTCTAATGTAGTAACAACACTGTTCAAGCTTCTCAAGAGCTGTACTGTTCAAGCTTCGAAGACTTTCCCTCATACATCATGGGTATATTTGTTTGTGAAGGTTCAATGTCAACTATCAACAAAAACATATTCAGCTTTCCAAACAGCCCACTCCCCTTCCATTTGCCATAGCATTTGTTTGATTTAATTTCCAATTTATACAATTTTTCTTTGTTACTCTGTTTTTGTTGGTTTTTTATTTTCTAGCTATACATTTGAGGAGCAGTGACTGTATTGATGTAGTTAATTAATTTTAGTTACATTGAAAAACTTTGATATTATACCGAAACCGTACCGAACTATTTTGGTATGGTATTTGGTATGCACAAATGATATATCGAATACCGAAGTACTGAACCATAGTTATTAAATACCGAACCGAAGTACCGAACGCCTGCTCCTAGCTGAAACGAGTGGAAGAAAAAGAGTCAATAACAATATGGGACGATCTTTAATGGAAGAAAAGAGAAATGGTGAACTTACGAGTGCGGTTCCATTATTCTGGAAAGGATGAATTCGTTGCCAAAACGATGTCACTAGTGGAGATTGCAACAAACCGTTACATCCACCCACAATCCTTGTCATCATCCATGCTACATAGCAGGGCATGGTGGTATGCTTGCTGAAATTTACCATTCCCTGCGGAAGATCTTGGAAAAATAGAGGTTCATCAATCGAGCTAGGGTTAACTCCTCTTCCATCTCCTGGCATATGCGCCGAAGACAAGCGATTGTCCTCCACATAGAAGGGCTTACTTGCGCCAGGCATACCTGGTAACGGTTGCAGAACTCCACGATGATGGAGTCGAGATCTTCGAGAACGGCCCTAAAGTGAATGGATACGTATAAAAATATGTAAAACCCTTCTTGGGTAAGGTTACCCGCTCAGCCAGATCAGGAGAGATAATGTCTAAATCTTGACAATGGCAGTCTTCCTTCACAGTAGAAATATCGGAAGGATGAATGAAAGAAGGTTATCTGCCAATGGCCCAAGTGCGAGGATTTGAAGTAAGGAACTTCTCTTCGAAGTCCTTGGTTGCAATAAGACTTCCTGGGATGATGGTGCTCACCGTATAAGGATTGGACTCATCGGCTTTACCTTTGTTTTTTGAGGAACTAGGGTTTTTAGAAGAAGAAGCCATTTTTTATCGAAAAGGGAGGAAAGTTTTCTCACAAGAAGAAGATCAAAGAAGGGTTGAAGATAAAGTACAAAGTTGAATAAAGAGGGTTTGAGGAAGTTTGATAGATTAGGAAGTTTAAATAAAGGAGTTTGATGTGTGTAAGCAAAGAAATAGACAGCTAAAATCGTGGCTATAGTTACCTCGATAACCGATAAAAAGTGATGCTGAATAATGGGTTGGCACGTGTTCAGTGCATGAAATGCAGAGAAACGTGCGTCTTATAATCATCCGTCAGAAACTTTTCGGAGGGAGTCAGAGAATTTCCCGCCAAGAAAGGTATCTCTACCAACTTCCCGGTGACAAAACGTTATGCCACCGGAAAATATGGGGACTATCTTTATAGGGTAAAATATGTTCATATTTAATGATCGTATGAGAAAGCGACATGTAGAGCTAAAGACAAGAGGCAGATGAACCCTAGGGCAATAGCCTCACTTATCTTCGGAAAGAATGGTATTTATAAAGACAAAATAAATGCTTGCCGTCCGGTAGCATTCAATGAAGAATATTCCACAGCATTAAGTGCATGATCCATTACAGGGAACATGTCATTACTGCCCATAGTTACACATTCTTCAGTGACCCTCATAATTGTAATTAAAGAGGACCTTAATCCTAGGACTTTGTTCCTTAGGTGTAACTATAAATAGTGAGCTCTATCATCATTATAAGGATATGAATTTTCTGACAGGCATAATTTATATTCCATCAAAAGCTCAAATAACATTTTACTTTCTTGTTTCTTTGTATTTTTTTATTGCTCCCGGTAGCTCTGCACCCGGAACCAAGATATCTATTTTTTATTCCAATTTTAAGGCTGTCATGTATTTCTGCCTAAATATTCCTCCGTTATTTTTGGATCAAATTAATTCACTTGTTTTTAAATCACGTATAAATTCAATTATATCGTTTTACAGGTAAACAGAACTTCTAATGCTAAAAACTTTATTCTTCAACTTAATTTTTAAATGTATCGAAATCTTAAGCAGTAAAAAAAGTAGGATGCTATATTTTCAATGCTGATACTAGTAAATATGTTAATCGATTCTTGATTTGTTCTTTCAATTTTTAGTGTGTTGCCGTGTTGGGAGGGGTGGGTATCAAGTCAAGAAACAAAAGAAGAAGTCATATTGAGATGGACATATCAAATGGCATCGTCTTGGAAAGGGTGGACAATAAGTTTGATATCTTTGTAGAAAACTCAACTAATGTAAAGGAGCTTGAGATATTGTTTAGAGGTGTTGAATCTGTGTAGGTTGGAGAGCTTACAAATTGAGGAAATAAAATAAAATAGTCACAATCTGCTTGAACTATTTTAAAGTAACTGTCTTGACCTATTTAGCTATCGGTGTGTTACAAAGAGTACAATATCTTCCCTACACAGTTGTCTACCCTCCCAACATTGGTGGCTCCCCCTTTGTCTAGTGACTATTATCATCACTTTAGATTTCTACTTCTCGAACGTTTACATTTTCAGAGAAGATTATGAAGCCACTTCTAGCAACTACTCGCAAATTAACATGCATGCCATGCATGATGACAATGGGATTCAACTCACTTTTGACAAGTGGCAAATTTAAAATTTAGATGTTAAGTAAGTTTATGTTAATGAGAGAGATAAGTTATGTATATCTTAATTTTATGATTCTATCTGTATTTGTTTACCATATACTTGTAAAGGCGGACTCCGAAGCATTGACAGAGCTAGGAATACATATGTATTAAGGGTTTTAGACATTGTATACGTATGTATGACGTGCGAGATTTGAAATGTTATGGGACGACAACGACCGCTGACGAACACGACCAACGACGAGATCCTTGTAGCTCAATGACCCATGAAGGATCATAGCTAAGCAAACAAAGACTGCACGGCTTTCGCAGTAACATAGGTTCGATAGAGGGCGTTAGGAATATTCCTCGTACTATGCCTTTTAGGATCCGGAAGGGGTCTGTCCCTTACATATAGTGGGAAAAAAACCTTGTAAGGGGACAGTTTTTTTCGATCTTTCTCGAATACAGAACATTGATTGTAATACTCTTCTACAAAGAACTATTACCATCTCTAACGCTCATTACTGACCTTCATAAGATCAGGAAACATTATCTGTTGTGTTCATCTTTTATCCTTTTTGTTCTAGAGATTATTATGCTTAGCTAAGATTTACCCTCATCATTTCATTGATTGATTTGTTCAATAAGGTTCCAATATCTTTTGAATCAAACAATTTAGCACCGTCTGTGGGTATTTCTATAGCCAAGCTTTTAATTTCGTCTAGATCTTTCAAAGAGGTAATCACCTCTTCATAGCCTCACAAAGGTCAGCAATGACAAGAAAGGGACAAGCAAGATTAAAAGAAGTAGTAGGTGTCACGAACAACCTTCTAGATTCCATCAACGAAGCCGGAAGGAAAAACAATGAAAACACATGATGATCGGCTATAATTACGTATTTTAGTCGATTATTACACTCTAATTTACAACACTTTAGTTGAGTTTGCGCTTTAATTGCTAGTGTTTTGCACTAACAATGTGTTTTATGCCTTGTAGGAGTGATTCCGAGCTATATAGATGTTATGGAATGAATTCAAGTGATTTGGAGCTTTGGAGTCTGAGTAAAAGCCCAAGGAATTAAGTTGGGATCATATTCAGGGGTCAAATTTGATAATTAAGTACGAACGAAGACTCGAGGAGGCATATTGTGCACTATCTAATAAAATAGACATAACTGTTTGTTCAAAACTCCATTTGGGCTTTACAATATATGGTTGGAAAGCTAACTCAAAGGGCTACAACTTTAATGTTTTACGTTTTTCCAAATTCTAAACTAAACAGGGTGAAACACCGCGGTTACAGTAGGAACACGGCAGAACACCGCGGCAAAATATTACCAAAGATTCAAAGGACCATTTTGGCTGTGGTCCTGGCGTAACCGTGGTGGGACCACGGTAGGCAGCAAAAATTTCAGGGACCAAAGTGCAAAATACGGGATTTTAAGTCTTAAACTCTATATTAAACAAAGAAGGCCGGCCAAAAGAAGGGAGGGGGGGAGGGGGAGACATATTTTGGACACAAATTAGACCTAAG